>GL380165.1:16298-30934 GCA_000143925.2 Caenorhabditis brenneri | reverse complement strand
AGAGGTAGTGGAATTTTATTTGATTTTCGGCTTACCCACAAAATTTGCTGCAAAAAAGTCTCTTGGACCGTATTAGAAATCTGGACCCATCTTGCGATATAACGGTTTTCTCAAAAATAAACAGGACGAAAGAGGGCGAAACGAAGGCTCGTTTCACCAGGTTACTGTAACTCTGCTCAAACTTGATCATATAAGCTCATCTTTTGGGATTGAGCTAGTTAGGATCATAGCATCATTTTCTGAAAATTATAGCCCAAAATGAAATTTCGATTTTTTTCGAAAAAAAAATTTTCATAAGGGGGGACCCTTTGGTGTTTTTCGAAAAAACCGATATATGTCAAGATGGGTCCAAATTCCTGATATGGTCCAAGAGACTTTTTTGCAGCAAATTCAATGGGAAATCCAAAAATCAAATAAAATTCCTCTACCTCTATTCAAAATTTTCGAGAAAAATTGAAAAAACCCCTATTTCAAAACTATTTGAGCCACTTCCCGAGTTCATAGATGGCTCAAAAATTTATTGGAGATGCCCTAAGGGTCAAATATCAACCCTCCAAAGTTTGGAGACGATATCTCAAAAATGAAAATTTTTTGAATTTTTGAGCTGGAAATCATATTTTCAGCTATAATTCCAGACGATGACGTCATAGGGGTCTAGTAACATGTTTATCATAAATCACTCATATGGGTGCATATATGATCCAAAAATCATACGGATCCTAACAACTTTTTGCAACTGTGCCAATGGGAAGTCTCTTCTTACAGAAAGTGCCTCTTAAACAAACAATTTCAGAAAACCTCGAAACGTGAGCCAAATGTTGCGAAAGCCGAAGATTGGGATGCTACGGAGGAGTGGCACGTAGAGTTTTTGAACCGATTGCAAGTACATTTCGGCAAAGGACCAATGAAAAAGGTGCGTCAAACATGAAAAGAACGGTTATAATGACGAACTTTTATTAACGTCACACGGTACCATGACTATTTCAACAAATTGAAATTGCTACGAGATTCTGTTCTCAAAAAGCTGAGAACTGTACACTTATATGTAGAGCACTTGAGGTGCGGAGTCTCGTGGCGATAAAATGCATAGTACCACCGGACCATGGCTCTAATTTCTGGGGAACAAAGGGGTGTCTTACAAAGAGTTTCTATAGGTTTCCGATTTTCAGTACGTCGCCACGAAGCCACCCAGGAAGATCTTTTTTGAATATGAGGAGAAATTCCTCTTGAAAATTCTAGCAAAATTTCCGCATGAAAATAAAGAGAGCGGTCATTATAGACCACTTACGTACCCGCTGGCGATTGCCATAGTTTTCATGAAACTCAGGAAAGAAAAAATGGCTGGTTTGGATAAAAGCAACATCAAGTTGACTTTCACAGATAAACAGGTTTGTTAGAGTTTTATCTAGGACGGCATTATTATGAGAAACTAACTCGGATCAGAACTAGTCGAGTCTGGTTTTCCGACCTTCCGATGGGCTTGATTCAAAAAAGACCTGGGATGGGAACCTTTGCAATCTTGGAAGTTATGTTTTTAGTGTATACTCCCATTCACTGGTTTTTTAGAATTAGGACTCTCGCGAGGTCATAATGGCCAAGTTCTGATCCGCGGTAGCCTCAGTTATGAAACCTTCTTTCAAAAAGTTAATTTTAGTTTTTAGCTTTTTCTCCGACTCTCAATCCCACGAGCCTTAATTAAAGCTTGATTTCAGATTAGGGACAAATTGAAGCACATGTGGGACAAGAAAATGGGTCGAAGAAATCAGAAGCAACAACCAACGAGCACTGCTCGTCTCCAAATGGAAGATGCCGCTGATATATCTGAGGAGAACAAGGAGAACGATGAGCCAATGGAAATTGACGAGAGAGAAGATTCAATGATAATCGATCATGAAACGGAAACTGGCATTGATTATTATGAGCCAATCGAAATTGAGGAAAATGAGGATGAGGAAAATGATGATGATGATAAGAATCAGGATCAAAATTTGAAAGAGTTGATTCCTAAACTTCAAAATCGCTTCGAACAATGGTGGAAAAATGAAGAAGAAAAAAGGAAGCCAGAAAAAGTGGAAAAACGGGAGCGAGGAGAGCTATTGAAAGCTCAATCCAAAAGAGAAAAAATTGAAGAATTCCTTCAAGGCAAATGGATGAGTGCCAGCTCGCCAACCGAACTGGTTGCACGCATTCATGAATACTTGAAAGGCTTCTCAGAAACTGTAAGTTTGAAACTTCTTGAAATAGCTTATCAAAGTCAACAGTTTTTTGTTTAACCATCCCTATTTCACTAAAGTGCATTTTATTTGAAAATTTCGACAAAATTTATGTTGAGTGAACATTGAAATTTTGACAAAGTTACTCTCGTTTTAAAAGACGGATTGATCAATATTTTTGGTTGAACATCGCGCTATAATAGGGAATACTTGTAAACACCATTTATAAACACCTAGTTATTATTTTCAGGAAAGAAATGGGTTGCTGGAAATCATGGAAGAACTCAATATCTGTTGTGGTAGCCACCAATTTACCACCAGAGAACCTTTGAAATGCGATGGTTCTACGAAAACGAAGGAGTGCATGATTCAGCCTCTGGAAAATTATGAAAGCTTCGAATTCGACCAGCAAACTTTCAATTTTTGTATGGCCCACCGCAAGAAATGTGAATCTCAACGGAAGTCATGTGCAATTGATCCATCTGCTGTTTCAAAAAGTTTCTGCAATGTTGAACACCTGGAAAAGTGTAACACTTGTGAAAAATACTACCACAACAGCTGCAGAAGAGCAGGACTGCTTGAGGAGAGAAACTGTCAATGTGGCGAGACAGATGAAGAGTTCAGTTCCCCATTAGCTCTCCCGGAAACAGAAGAATCCAAGTTTATCCAGGAAAAAGTGAAGGAGCACGAGATTCTCATTCGCTCATTCTCAACTAAGCTTTTGACCGAGGAACTTGAAGGAGATGAGAATGAAGAGAAACATATCAAGAAAATGAGAAAAACCATTCTGGATTACTTCTCAAAAAATGGTAGAGAACTCAGCCTATCTTATGAGAATAAGTTCATTCTGGCATTCAAAAAAACCAAGAAGAACTACATTCTGTTTTTTGCTATGATGTCTAGAGAGTATGGAAAAAATGCACCACCATCAAAAGCAGGACAGATCAGCTTGGATTATGTGGACTCTTTGCAGTATCTCAAAAATACCGTGCGATCGGTCATTTACCACAAAATCCTCAATTGCTATATGGAATTCTCCAAAACAAGAGGATTCTCAATGACAACCTTCTGGGCGTGTCCTCCGTCTGATGGCGAACAATACTTATTCGGCTCCCGTCCAGTGCAACAACATGCCATCAACCTCTCACAATTGCTCTCATTCTACAAGAAAATGATTAAAAACGCTGGAAACACAATTGAAGGTGTAAAGTATGGAACTGCAACAGGTGATCTCAAGAATACGATTGAAATGATAGAACATGCTATTTCAAACAATAGTAGAAGTTTCACAATCATTTCTAAGACAATTGAAAAAGCCAACAAGATGCCAAATCCTGATTTTAAAGATTTTGAAGATATACTTGAAAAAGTGACGAAACAAGAGGGGGAAGAAGAACTTTTCAACCTCCTTTTGGCAAAACCTGAAGAAGAAATTGTTGAAATAATTTCAAATGACCCTGCAAATATCTCGGAAATCGCTGAATCGAGTGAGTACTTCCAACAGATCCAGGAAGAAGAAAATATGGAGTTCGGTGTCAAAAGTCTCAATGTGTTTTCTACAAGCAAAATGGTGGAGCGTTTACTGAAAAGCTTGGAGCAAAAGTAAGTTTCAATTGTTTGAAAACTCATTCATAACAAAAAATTTTCAGTTAACTACCTAATCATCGTCTTGCTCCTTCATCAAAACACCCAAGTTTCCTAGACTACCCATCTACTGAAAATCAATCATTTGTCTACGAGAATCTTACTTTTCATAACTTTTAAAGCTTTCTTTTCATATGTCTTGTTATTTGAGATTACTATAATAAACATATAATTTTTCTTATTAGTACCTTGAGTTATTCGATATATTATATAAAATCTGAGGAAATCGAAAACAGACTGATAACATTTGCTACAGAATAGAATACTCGACTTAAAAGATAAAGCGAAACTACTTATTGAACAGCCTTGAACTTAAACCTCGTAGAACAGTCCAAAAATGGGAATGAACGAATAGGGGGGAAATCAATAAGAAAAAACGTGTTTAGATGATAAACAGTGAAAGACGAATGAAAAAAGGAAGAAGAATAAATCGAACGATGTAGAGACAGGAAGGTGACAAAGACGGTCACCCTCTCTCATCAGGAATGAGTGTAAATGACGGTCGATCGCCCCAACATAAAAAGGCGGGGCTTGGATGAGGTGAAAGAGTGGGATTAAAAAAGTGGATCGTATACCCTCTTATGAAGTGGAATGGGACAGGGAATGGGACAAAGAAAGGAAAATAATAATACATTTCGCTGTTTTGAGACTAAATCGATGAACATATGAAGTTTTTTGAAACTAATACAGTATTTTCGTTGGCGACTGAGCAAAGGAGAAACCCGTCAAGAGGAATCATTACTGACACTGTTGAATAGAAACTTCAGCCAAAATAGAATTAGTGAAACTCCTGATCAACCAGCTCAGACTGACGACGATTGTGGAGAAACATGTTTTGATGTGGGATATGAAGTCAGCGTCCTGTTAGAAATTGGTGACAACTTGTTTTTGGATGCATTGGCCATTTACTGGTTGAAGTTGGTAGAACATCCACGGAGACTTTTCGGAGGCTTTTCTTTCCTCCGGATCGGTCTTAATGGGTTGAAGTGGAGCAATAATTTCGTGGAATCGTCAAAAAGCCTTTTTTGATTTTATGTTCCTAGGTCACGTGATAACTGAGACAACAAATAATAACGGTTCCATATTTGGTAGGAACATTTTCTATGGCCTACTTCAAAAATTAACCTGAAAGTAGATTTCGGCTAAAAGTGAGGATGGAGCAATGGTTATGTGGAACAGTGTAATTGCCCCTGGTACATATTTAGCACAGCACAGTAAAATTTTTTGAGTAAAAAATGACGGATTTTCAAAGGTACCCGATAGAGTGACGCGCCAAGAACATTCCACAACCTTCTATGGGTTTGCACACTAAGGTCTCCTTCTTTCTCTTCATAGACAAACAGTAAGGATGGGCGCAGATGCAGATGCGCTCCACCAAGTCGTGGAGGGACCCACTTTTTTTGCGCGCTGTTCTGGCCCGCTCGAGTTGAGCGAATACATACAATAGTTATTCATCCCTTCTATGGCCGCCCGACCAGCATGGCCTACACCTTTTCTCCTGATTATTTCAAATTTTTTTTGTCTACAACTGTTTTTTCTGAATGCCAACTCGAATCATAACAACGCTGCTAGATTTAACAGGTGAGTGATTTGGAAGTTACTGAGAAATTCCACAGAAACCCTAGCTCCAAACCCTTCTTCTTTTAATAACTCCTGTATATATTAGAAGCGCTTCACCGCTGACTCCACAGGAATGGAGTAATACCTCAAAGGCAACGACCTCATCATCGGTGATTGCTTCGGAGCCGTTGAAGTCTTCGACACTTTCCTCCTCGACCAGGACAACGCCATTAGCTGGGAACGCTACGTGAAAGGACCAATCACCAAAGTCGGCGTGATCAACAAGCGCATCGTGTACACCATCAGAGATTGCTCCAATGGCAACACCTCGTCAGCAAAACCGTACCAGGATACCAAGAACTCCAAGGCTCACTTCAAGAAGCCCGAGTTGTGTGTCGGACTCATCAAAGGTGAAAACGATCAGCTACCAAGTGCATGAAGGTCACGCCGGAACGGTTGCTGACCGGTGACAAGGACGGAAGAGTGGTCGTGCGTATTGCCAAATTCAAGTAAGTTTGCCGAGTCTAAAGACGGGAAAATCGAGACAATGTCGTTTCCTGACAATTATGTTAGGAACTTTTATTAATGAATCGGAAATACTAATCACGAGCTTTTCCTTCCCAGACTTCTCCAAGTATCTCTACAACCTCAAAATTTTTCAGAAACTTCCTCAAACTGTGAAAGTACTGGGATGACAAAGGAAGTTCTATCAAACCGTCAGCGGCGACTCTGGTAAGCTTAATATACTGTAACTGATTAATTTATTATTTTTCAGCTATAAACTTTCATTCACTGGATTCTGCCTCAAAGTACGCCTGAGACCAATATTATAGAAGCGTTAAAGGAGGACTGAAGTCACTTTTTTTGATTTTGTAATATTACTTTTTTGCTTCTGGCCAACACTTTTTCCTCTTGACATATATTCCGAAAATTGCTCCGAAGCGAGATATTCTACCATAGTTTGGTGCTTGTCCCTTTTGGTGGAAGAACTTTTGCCGGGTGAAGGCCGCGGCCATCGCACCTAGGCCACCCGTGCGGGGAACGTTTTTATTCGATGATTTGATGATAAAATTATTTTACTTCTGGATAAAAATGTATTAAACGTGCATTAAAATGATTTTTTGAGAAAGAACACAAAAAAAGTTGAAAATAGCCAAAAAAGAAGAAATGCCACAAAAAACATTGTTTTTGTTACGCGTTGTCGGATCCTCGGCCAGGGGTTCCTCGGCCAAGGCTGGCGGCCACCAAAAGGGAGAAGCACCAAACTATGGCAGAATATCTCTATTTTCAACTTTTTTTTCTGTGTTCTTTCTCAAAGAATCACTTTAATGCATGTTTAATACATTTTTATCCAAAAGTAAAAAAATTTTATTATCAATTCATCGAATAAAAACGTTCCCCGCACGGGTGGCCGAGGTGCGATGGCCGCGGCCTTCACCCGGCAAAAGTTCTTCCACCAACAGGGACAAGCACCAAACTATGGTAGAATATCTCGCTTCGGAGCAATTTTCGGAATATATGTCAAGAGGAAAAAGTGTTGGCCAGAAGCGAAAAAGTAATATTATAAAACCAAAAAAAGTGAATTCAGTCCTCCTTTAAGGCTCTCCAAAATTCCCAAGTAAGAAGTGGTCAGGTCAAAGCAGTCCCGAATAGAACTGCAATCAAGGGTTTTAAAAAAGTCCAAGTACGACGAAGGACAAATTAAATATTTATTTTTTACAATCATAATAAATAATTGTAATATAAGCATGTTTTCTGCTTCGGCTACGCGCCCATCAATATCTATTGATCATAAAACTATTTGACTATTTCGTTAAGTGGGAACAGAATGAACAAATTTCCCTTCTATTCAGAAAGAACATCTGGATTATCTGGATTATTATTATTTGTATGCCGGTTTGTTCAAATTTCTTTTTTCAGAATGTTACCCAATTGTCAAGTTCAGGCTTTACACACAGCGCCACTCAAATCTTTGACAGCAAAATTCTTTTGTTCTGGCATTAGCCCTGTCCGTAGTTGTTGGCAGCATGCCAAGTCTGTGTGTTTGTGTCTCTCAATCCGCAGTTCTCTCTCCTCCTCCCCACCGGCCTCTCGCGTTGCGTACGCCCGCTTTGCTGACCTCCACACTTTGTGTTTATGCTTGTGTTGCTTTCATCGATTTTTACACGATCGTGTGTGTTTCTCTGTTGCGTTTTTGATTATTTATCCGTCTATAATTAGAAATTATTTGAATTTAGGTTTCAACTTAGTTTTCGGAAAAGTCTTTTCATCGGGAAAATACAACAGGTTATTTCGTATTTTATTGCAGCGCTACTCTTCTATCTTACCTTTTCTAACCGTCAGAGAATGCAAAATTTGAATTTTCACAATAGTTTGATACATAAAAAATATATTTTCTTCAAACTTTGTTTTTGTTTGTCTTCCTTCTTCTTTTCGGTCAATGATAAGGATTGTGTCCGTTGTGGCACAAAAACATGTAGAATTTTTATTCATTTACATATGAAACACCGAGTTCAATATAGTTTTTAAAGCTCATTTAGCGAGTTCTTATCGCAACGCAAAATTAAGTGGGTCGTGCGGTCATAAGTCATTTAACGCCACAACAATAAGACTATTGCGTATATGCCAGTTGTTTGCACCCTGCATCAAATCTCTTTGTCACATTTCCATCTGTCATCTTTCTCCTCTATTCCTATGTCATTCTTGTTTCTCATGATTGCTGAGTCTGAGAATTGTTGGTTTTACAGGTAAACACAATGTCCAACTCGAAACCTCTTGGCTACGATAGTCTGAAAGCGGTGATCCCGTACATGAAAATGAATGTGAGGTGAGTTGTCATATAAAACTTGTTAAATTCAATCCGAGAATCAATTTTTTAGGTACGAAATGTCATGTCGTTTGCCATTCATCAGGAATCTGGACAGACTTCTCCCTGCGAGATTTGATGTCGTTGAATTCGATGTGTATCAAACCCGAATAAACGACACAACTTATCGTTTGGGACTTGTGCGTCAGTATCCAGAAGGCTACGAAGTCCCAATGACCGATAAAGAAGTTAATGATGCAGGAGGAAGAGGAATGGATATGACGGAACATGGATTCAACGTTTTGCTTCATAGACATGCTATTACGCCAGGAGACATCGATATTGCTCCCGGACAGAGGATCCCTCATGACGGAAGAGTGGCTAATGCAAATCGAGTATTGTTCGAACGCCATGTGAGAGTTTATGAGAAAGCCTTGACTCTTCGACAACAACAAGGGGACGATCTTTCTAACACTGCTCAAATAGGCCATGATGGTTTTGATGATTTACTAGGACACAACCTATTGGCACCGGATGACAGAGAACAACGACTTCTGGATTATCTCCTCCCGTTCTCTGCAGAAAGTATTCGAATGAAGCTTCACGACTTCAGAGCTAGACTGGTTCCGTTCCAGTGTCGCCAGTTCAACACACCACTGCCATTTGTTCCGATGATCCAGCTCACTATCAGTTCTCCGAGAGGAAAAGAAATCTATCGTCACGCGTACAACATGAAACTTGGAGAAGCAATGAAAGAGCTGAACACAAAACTTCTCGGAGGTCGTAACGGCGTCCATCACATAAGATACTTGATTCTGAAGCAACCAGTTATGATCATTCGATTACCAGTGGGACTTCGCTTCGCTGTTGGAGCAGTGTCGATTGCAGGATCTGCTGAGATGAATCTTGAAGCACTGCAACCAATTGTTGAAGAATCAAGTTTCCCATTGAACATGTTGAGAATGACCGGCAGTTTCTTGCACCCAGCTGACTACGAACATCCAAAAGTGAGAAGCGCTAGAACGCTGAAAATTCACAATGACTCAGAAGTGCTAGATGTTTTGCCGATTCTCCGTAGCCTGCAAAATCAGAATGTTATTCTCAAATGCCATTCTTCACGTTTACAAGAGCAGCAACAAGTGATCCTAGTAGAGAATTGGATCGATGGTGATAAAGAAATTGGAAAGTCTCTGTCACTTGAACTCATGGGGATGTTATCAGTTCAAAACCTAAGGACGCAGATCATGTTTCGATTTATGGGGAGTCGCGATCTTGCAAAGTGAGCCAACACAATCTAATCAAGTAAATCAATCTAGTATTTTCAGTAACGTAAATATGCCAATGAGAAATGGGAACAACCTCCAAGTCAAATTTGTCCCATTGAACAATCGAACCACTCGATTGAACCGCCGTGTCAATTGGAGAGTGGAGATGAAAGTGGTGCCTGGTGCGGAGGATGAAGAATATTGATATGATTTTAATGTGATATTTACCTTGTCCTCACCGTGTTCTTTATTTTTTGAATGAAAATCAACAAGTTAATTTTTTCGCTAAGCACAAACAAATGCTAATACAGACCCTCTTTCGTTACCCGACCCTACTATTACTGTTGTCTCTGAAGAAGAAGCTTGGAAGCAGAAAACATCTCAATTTTCAGACATTTTCTAATTTCTCGACCGTTAAACGTGATTTTCCTAAAACAGTCAGTTTGACTGTATTTTTGAAAAGTTTGATTTGAAGTTAAGTTTTGGTTTTGGACAATTTGAAAACAGAGTAAAATATAGGGCGCTACCCCGCATTAGAATAGGCCGCATCATAACTGTCCCGTATTAGAACTTTCCGGATAAGAACCGAGCCATATTCAAGCTCCCAGTTGCGACCCGAAGCTGAATTTTCGTACAGAATTTACATGAGGGGGTTAAACAGTTCCTCAAATTACCAAGTTGACAGATTCTTCGGAAGTACTCGGTTATAATCCGGCCAGTTCTAATACGGGTCAGTTTTGATGCGGCCAGTTCTAATGCGGGGTAGCACCAAATATAGCAGTGAGTTTGGTTTTTCGACTAAAAATTAGGGTTTTCGAAACCAAGTCGAAGTTTTTGAACCGGATTCAGGCTAGGATTGGCGGTTTCCAGGCGAAGAAGCTTCACGACAGTCTCCAGCGCTAAATATTGCTCAAACCTTTTTCTATGCACATTCCAGTCAATTTGCTCCAGATTTCACAAATCTCTCAAAACTGCTCTACAGTATGAATTTTGTTTTGAACTCAGTTCGACTAAACGGCCCAATTGCCCCAACTAAACAAAAGAATAAACACAAGTTCATATGGGACTATCTCTCTCTCTCTTTCTTTCTTTTTTAAACTCAACAACCCAACTGTGTCGGTGGAACCGACACTCTTCTGATAAGAAATGTTTCATCATAAAATGTTCCGAATTCCGAGGCTACGTGGGGGGGGGGGGAACAACCAAAGGGACAGTAAGGCAGTAAGAAAGACAAAACGTGAAAGCCTTTTCGTGAAAAAATCTTATTTCATGATCAGAAACCGTCATTCTATCTGAAACGTTTTGCTATAATCGTGGTTTTCAAATCTGAAAAACAAAAGGAAAATATGCATGACGACCGAACGATTGGCCCAGAGAGCAAAAATCAACTAGACACAAAGACTGCTTTATTAGGTCGGATGACTGCAGAAGGGTTAGAATGACTTTAAAGGCACATGTAATAGAAACGACATCAAATATTAATTATACTTAATGAGTCCTTCCTCGATTCGCTGCTTTTGACGCTCCTGGAGCATCTTGCGAATTTGGCACCACCTTTCCCCGTGCTTGGCTCTGTACTTTGAGTTTGCAGCTGTAAGAAAAAATATTCTTCTGAGAAATCTATTTGAATATGTTCCAAGAACTCACCACTTCTTGAGCAAAAAAACATCTCCAAAAACCGGCTCGACCAACTGTGGGACCATCATCATTCCATTAAAATCGAAAAGAAGTTTGGTGAAATCTGAAAAACCAGGGAAATGAATCGTTATAGAAAGGGTGTCATAGGTAGATAATCCTCATTTTTAACTATGACGGTGGCTGTCTAAGAGGAAAAGAGTGAGTCCGTTGCACCTGGCTTTTTGCTGGCTCGTGCGGTGGATAGACTGAGGGGTTGTCTTTTTGCCGCTAATGAGTTGACGCCGTAGCAAAAGTGGGGGCTATATTGTTATTTTATTCGGAAGTTATTCATTTTCTAGGTATTTATTATTGAAGGGAAAAAATTTAAGACCACATTATTTGTGGATTTCGAAAAAGCCTGAGTAACGCTGAACCTCTGACCCCAGAATAAAGAAAAAAAAGAACTTACCGAACTCTTTCATGAATTCCCCGGGATATTTATTGAAGAAAAACTCCTTGGCATCATTCCAAGATTGGAGAACTAGCTTTGCTGGTTTTTCTTGATTGCGTCCTTTGTCAGCTTTCGATTTTGGCTTCTTGACAGCCTTGAGCTTCTGGGCTCCTGTTCCAGTCTTGGCGTTACAAAAGAAGTCTTTTCTTCTATTGAGTTTGTGGAGATCAGCCAACGAGCGAAATGGAGCTGGATCCATGTTTTGCTGATTCATGACAGGAGATCCTCCATTGCTGAAATCCGCATCCACTTCAATCTCTTCTATTCATCCATATGGCTTCATTTTTTTGACATCCAAACGGAGTTGTGTTAAAAATTAATAATAATCATAAGGGAGAGGGTAGGCTGCTATTCAGGCGGCCAGCGGAGAATGAATGACTGATTTGTGTCTTTGCCCACCTCAGGGGGTGCAAGACAGCGCGCGATAAAAGTGGGGTCTCACCACGATTGAGTGGAAAGCAAACAATGTGTATAGGCTTGGAAGGGTGTGGAATGTTCTTGCCGCGTCATTCAAATGGGAGAAGGGAAGCAAGGAACTTGTTAGTCACTCTCATTCTTACGCCTTTGTCTCGTCGAAAACTGCCTTCCTCTCTTCATCGTCTGCCCTTTATCGTCTTCTCCCTTTCTTACAAAGGAAGTATGCCAACGCAGCTTAAAGACCAATTTGCGAGAACATAGTCTGATAGTTTTTTCGAGGTTTCGAATCAAATTTCTCCTTTTTTATGCCCATGAGAATGATTTCGGATCAAAAACTCGACAACCTATTTTTCGAACCATATCACCATGGGCAGGGGAATTGTTTACCAAAATTTCCTCAATTTTTTTTGTTTCATTCATAGTCATCAGGAGAAGCAGAGGAGAAACATCATCAGCTTCATTGTAATAATAGTGAGAACATCACGTTCCAGGGCGTTAAATTACTCTAAACCTCCAAATTTAAGCCTGTGTCTGATCAGCCCAAATTGCAAATGGAAAAAAATGTCAGAAAATCTTGAACTGCTTCTTTGCGTTGCTTTCATAACACACTGTTTTTATTAGGCTTCATTACACATATCTGAAGTAGTTCACATAATAGACATCTCTCATTGCAGTTTGAACTCAAAAAGCTAATAATGAATAACGGAACACCCTCAAAATGCATTTTCTCTGACTAAAATTGACTCAATTTGCGCTGTAGACATAACCTTTTTTTTCTGGAATTTTTGTGGGTGGAATGGGAGCCATATTTTTTTCTGATCCTTCATAGGACCCTTGTTCTAGAATAGAACCAAGGCTTGAATTTCTGAGTTTTTTGCGCTTTATAAGACTTTTATAAGACCTTAACTGTGTGACAAAAATGCATCACCATTTTTTCAGGTGATTCTATTTCTTGTTTTGCCAGGTGTTCATTTCGAGTGGAATTCTGTTCCAGTGCATTGCATAAAGTGTGAATTCTCGTGTGTGAGAAATAAATTTGACTTTCCGACAAAGTCTTATTTTATGTGGTGCTCAGAGCGTGTTGACAAGATTTAAGACTGTTCAAGATTGGATAGCCTCATAACTTTTGAAAAAATGGTATTATTCATATAAAACCATACTAGAAGCATTTGCGGAGGACAATTGATGATCCACTCTCTTCGTATTCCTTTTTTGAAATAAACATTTTCTGGAAAGTAGAGAGAGAAGCAAGAATCGATCCTCCAATCCATACCGAATCCTTTCGGTATGGGGGAGAGATCACTTTGATTGAAGTAGAGCTTAAAGATAAAAAACACAGTTCAGATAGAACAACGTTTCAAAACAAACCTTGGGGCCAATTTTTTCAGCTCATTCTCCATGCGGTCACCAAATCCAGGAAACAAGGTAGATCCTCCGGATAGAACGATGCTGGAATACATATCGCTGCGGATGCTAGGGTCGCACTGCAAGATTGACTCGTGACACTTGCGGTGCAGACCAGTAGTTCCCATATTGATCAGAGATGGCTGAAAATTAAGCAATATGTTATAATAGAGATTTATTAAGTATATTACCTCACCTGAAAGTAGGCCTCTGGGCACCGGAATTTTAGGCTACCAACACTGATAGCCTGACCATCAGGAAGAGTGTAACTAGACTCTGTATCAAATGCAGTGGTCATATACTGGTTTGGTGCAACGCAGCACAATTTTTCCTTCATGTCCTGAACAATCGAAGTATTGAATGAGTATCTTTTCTCCACGAGCAGGGTATCCAAAAAATCCGTGAGCTTTTGTCCTCCCAATTCCAAACTGAGGTATGTATGTGGTACGGCAAAACCCTCATTGATGGAGATAATTTCGGTTCCTCTTTCTCCTGAATTAATGACAAGCCCAGTTAGGCGGCCACTTGCGTAAAGCGCAAGGACTGCCTCTTGTGCGACATAATAGGCAGGAACATTGAATCGTTCAAACATGATTTCAGTCATCTTTTGCCGGTGGGCCTTTTGAGTGGAAAAGGTGTCGGCAAGAAGAACTGGATACATTTCTGGTGACAGGTGAAGCTCATTTTTGAAGGTATGATCCATCAAGATATTCAGATCATCCCAGTTAGTCACAGTTCGATTTTTGATTGGATGGCTAATTGAGAGGATTTCACGTCTGGTTTGTGCTTCATGTCCAACATAGAAGTCCTGATTATCTGCTCCGTTGACATGCAAGACGGTGTTGTGGCTTGGACGACCAATAACAGATGGAAATGCGGATAAAGGGCAATCATAGCCGGCCATTCCCGCCTGAAAAAAATTACGTTTTTTCACACAACTTTCCTGCCAATACAATAAACTATATTTTTTGTCCCCTTACCCTTTCCCCCGAGCATTTTCTTACTTTTTTCTGACACTAGATAATTCGAACAGTTATTTCTAACCAGAATACTTATATAATTGCTAACAAGGGACTTTATTTTACACAGTCTTCGGGAATTTTCTGCAAATTTGTGAGCCAGTACTTTCGAGTGCGCTGAAAACGAATCTGAAATTTTTATCGGCAAAGTTCTGATAGTTTTCAGGTTATTCAGCAAAA
>GL380164.1:84373-119909 GCA_000143925.2 Caenorhabditis brenneri | reverse complement strand
ACACACACAATATTATGGCGGATGCCTATTTGCAGGGTTCATCAATGACGTTGAATGCTCGAAGGCAGTACAGGTGAGCACAATTTTTTGAGAAGGGGGGTACTGTAGGGAGGTTTGCGATTTCAAAAAAAAAACTTGGAAGGATGTGGTTAATTTTCCGAGCAAGTTGTGATGCCAATTCAATGAAAATATATTAAAGTTGGACGGAATTCATAAAACACCTATAGTTCCAACTGTTTTCAGTTTCCTTGACCTCTGGGTTTTTCTAAAACTGAAAATCCAGATGGCGTGTCTCTGGATTGACGTTCAATAGAACTGCAAATAACCCAACTGAAATTGAATGAAAGTTAGACAGTCCTGGTTGAAAATGCCTTTTTCGGATTCTGAAACAACCTGGAACGTAGAAATTCTAACAAAGAAACACTGACACTTTTCTGATTCTTATTGTGATCATGCTGTTTTGTTAAAGCTTTTTTATTCTTTTGTCCAAAGTTTTCAATTACTTCAACCTTTCCTTTTGGTTTCTCAATTCAATTCAACTTTCTATTTTTCAATTTCTTCCAGAATAGTTCTTACATTCATAAATTCACGTGACCCTTCTCTTCCAATTTCACCGCCTTTTCTCACAGTAACCACGGAGACAAACGTGGAAACTAACTTCCCCAACATCCTCAGTTTTCAACATTTTACTCTCCCCTTCTCCTCCTCCACCAAAAGCCTAAAATCCGGAATCCATGTTGGGTAACTTCTTCCGTCATCCGCTAGGTATTTTCAAGGCGAAGGGGTACTGTATTATAGAAAAACTGTTCGAAAAAATGAAGGAAAACTTGATTTTTAGATCAGTGGCATTCGGAACATGGAAAGTGGGCGGAGCCAGGAATATGACAGAGCGGAGATCCGAGGAGCCAATGTCAAGGCTCAAATGGTATGTTTTTGGTTATTTTTCAGTTTCGCAGTATATTTGCTCAATTGAGATTATTGATTTTTCGGTTAATTTTTTTTTAAAAGTTTTTTCCGACATGTGGATTCGGAGTTTTTGAAACCTTGAAATATTGAAAATGAGTCGTCAGTTGAGCTAGTTTTCAAAAACCTCTAATAAAAGGGCATTGTTCTTCCGAATCAGTTATTTTCCGGTTTGATGAGGATGATTTGAAAAACTAACTAGTATTGGCAACTGACAGTAGCGTTTATAAACTGGAGTGCCCTTTTATTAGAGGAAGAAAGTTTTTTGAAAACCATTATAAGCTTGTTCTATTGGCCTTGCTTGATTTTTACATCTCATAAACTTTAGTTCTCATCTGATTGACCATTTACCTTTTTGAATATTTTCAAATTCATTGAATTTTGGATCACATGCTTTTCTATTAAAGATTAATTTTTTCATTCTCAATCCGCCTGAAAGTTTGGAAACAGTTCCCTCTCCTTCTGTTTAAATGTTGTTTCAAATAGGATTATGTGTTGGATATAACAATGGGATGCCCTCCTCCTCCACTCCCTCTTCCACCTCTTCCACCTCCTCCAAAATCTTTGAAAAGGTAATCCCGGAGAGAGGATCGGTTGTGTGTTCTTTCTTTTGATTCCGACCAGTTCTCTTCCTCTCTCTGTTCTCTACTTTACCTACTCTTCTCTCTCTCTTTATACTAATTGTCGTTGTCCGATTGGCCATTCGGCAGTTTTCCCCTCCTCTGTTCATGCTACTGCTACAACCTGAAAAGCCCCATCCCCCTCTCTCCTCATCATCTACAATTCTGTTTTATTTTGATTTCCTTTATGTGGTATCACATTCTCTAAATTTATTGTCTTTTTAAATGAGGTGGAACCGAAAAGAGAATCAGTTGTTTAAGTGTCTCAGAATATGAAATGATGTGGGCAGCAAATTTCACCTAATTGTATGCCATTTTGTCGCTCGGTACACCCGCATTTTAGAGTTCGAAGATATGAGGGGAACTGGAATTTCTGGAACTTCAGAAGTTGGAGAGCTTAGTGGGAAGGAGGTGTTTCAGGTTACTACAGTTTGAGGAAGTTGTGAAGATCAAAAACTGAAAAGCATTGAATTAATAAACGCCACCGGCGCATTTGCAGCCCAGGTGCAACTATCTGCTGACTGACTAATCGATCTAGAGGAAATCAGACAGACCTCATTAGAGCTCAGAAGTCCATCTAGGTTTGAGAGGAAATTTCTGTTCTTACGGAGCACCTCATTTGCTCCATCCATACAGTACAATAGAAGGCATAAATTCCAAACGGGACCTTTCTGAAAATTGTTCTAGTGAAGTTGCGCCTTTCCAATTTTGAATGATCATTTATTAGCAACTAAATAAAATGATGAACCGGGTAGAAAACTTCAAGTTTTGAACTTTAGACCACCGAAACCGAATGCAACTCTATTAAAGGTCCTGGAGTCTTTTTTTTCTATTTCTCCACCTGAAATCTCAGAGCCCTACTCTTCAACTACCCCAAGATTTATTTATTTACCCAGCCCCAAAAAAAACCGAAATCAATTAAAATTCTGATGAATATTCGATTTGACATCTACCTCCCTCCTTCTATAGATAATCATCATTTGAATTCAAAAGTACCTCTTCCTCCCTCTTCCTTTCCCACCTTTCCCTCCTCCTCCTCCATCATCTTCTCCATCTTCATTTTCAAAACCGTGTCCTTCGATTTGAAAACGGTGAAAAAAAGAGAAGTCAGTTTGTCTCAAGGCCTCCAAAACGGGCTTAATTGCAAAGGGAGCCATCCTGAAGGACGTGTGAATGTTGCCAGAGGAAGGGACATTTTGTTAGGTAAAAAGAGAGAATGTTCGCTCAACTGAATCCTAATTTATGAGTTGTTTAGGAGGTCAAGAAACATGGGAAGTTTTTGAAAATTTTTTTCGGATTTTTATGGAAGTTTTGGTGGGGAAAGAAATCGGCGAGGCTTCCGTTACAAGACTACAAACTACGAGATAAAAACTTTTTTTTTTGAATGTTGTCAAGATTTTTCAGATGGACCATCTCATTCTTTAAGTTTTTACCTATCAATTCGTGGTTTATAGCTACCACCTTCAGAGCCCAGCTTCTCGTTTTTTGAACGCCCTTCCAAAAATTTCCTACTCCGTCACCTTGACTTCACACTACTTTTTGCTATATTCGTTTCAAACTCCATCCAAATAACTTCTTCTCCTTCAAAAAGTTCTCCCACTCTCTCAGACCATAAAAGACGAATTTCGAATATTATAATGTGATTGAAATGGCATAAGCACACACACAAGCATAGAGAGAAAAGCACACAAAAATGAAACACTTTTCTTTTTTCTTCCCCTCCCCTCTTATTCTCTTCCGATCGTTCGTATTTTGTCATCAAAACGATTTGCAAAAAAGAAACAAACAATGAAATTGGAGCCTCTTGAGCACTAGAAAACGAAAAACTAAATCTTCTTCTTCTTCACTAATTGCCCGCAAAAAGAGACTCATTTGAATATCGGATTCCAAGATGGAAATCTCCGTTTTCTGTTTTTTTCTCCTTTTTTGAGATAACGATTTTTTCTTTACAAATCTCCATCTCCTAGGCACGTTCGGCGAAGCGCTCTGGTAAGAACGCCACGGTTATAACAGTCAGAACTAGCTATATTCTCTCTCGTCCCTGTGGCTTCGTGGTAACGCGCTTGTCCGACAATCCACAGGTGATGGCTGTCGGTGGGTTCGACCCCACTAGGCGGCAATCGTTTGGAAAAGCTCAAATTCAGTTTTCTTCCGCCCTAATTGATTAGGCTAATGTTTGCTCCCCGATCACAGAAATCTTTTGAAGTACTTTCTTTCTCTCTTTCTCTCTCTTTTTCACTTTTCTGTATATGCTTTAGCCGATTAGCTACTAGTTTCAAGTCCGTCGTCGCCACGTCAGTCATCTTTCTCTCAGCTGATTTTGTGTTGTTTCTTAAGTCATAACTCAACTTGACACCTTCAATCACATGAAGAGAATCCGGTTCTTTTCGGAAGGCTTTTGTTTTCCCTTCTTCTTTCACTTCATATCCTAAAAAAGAAGTAGAAGTAATAGGTAATGTGTATTCCGCAAGGGATACTTTTATGTGAAAAGAGAGGCTTTTTGCAGTCAGGAGATTTAGTTAGTTGGTGGTGGGAAGGTTTTCGGAGGAGGTTGGTAGTTTTTAGTTTCTGTGATTTTTGGTCAAAAGTGCGGTTAGAGGTAGGTCTGAGAATTTTCTGGCAGTCCGAAATTGCAAAACAATTTTTAAAATTGAAATACTAATTTCACAGAAAAAAGCATCCTTTTCGTGTAAATCTAAGCGTATTTTGTTGCTTAACTAGCCAAAAAATGAGATTTTTATTCCAAAAAAGGCAATTTCCGTATGAATGAATTCGTTGCCGAAAAACTGAGGGACTAGTTTTCAACTGTAGAATTTCCTAGGCCATCAACACCTTCCATTCCTTTCATTTTTGACTCTCACCGTACTAATTCTACGTGTGAAACTTGTACTCTAATCAAAAGATAGAAAACAAACAAAAATATCTCTCTGTGAGACTGCTCACGTCCGATTCTTGATCTAGGTGGGTTCTCCTCCCTGCTCTCATTGACATGATTTGTCACTCAATATGTGTCAAGAGTGTCTATCTCTTCTCTTCTGAAAACTTCTTGATCCATGATTCTCTTTTTCTCTTCATGACCCGTTTCTTCCATTACTTGCTCTGTTTCCTTCTGCTGTTCCCTCCAAAAGAACCATATGTTTGCAATTGTATACAAACACACATTGACTTATATGGTAGTTGTGTCTGGGTGAGAATGAGCAGCAGCAGCATCTTGCTTCCATTTCCTCTTATGTGTTCAATCGGAGCTTTTTGCCTCTTGAGCTCCAACAGAAAGAGCAAATCTAGATATGTTTCTCTCTTTTCTTTTTGCCGTAATTATGTTTTCCTTAGTCATTTTTTACGGTGGACTTTTTTGGAAGAGTGTCAGAATCCTTCGGTGATTTTGACAGTTTCGAGTGAAATGGGATCGAACACTTTCCCTCGAAAAGCTGAGCAAACAGATATTGACACTTCTTTTTCTCTCTAAACATCTCTACCAAAATGACCTTTTTCATCCATTTTATCCAAAAACATCCTTTCGTGTGGAAGCAGTCGAATCAAATAGCATCATCATTATTTTATAACCAGATTTTCACTTTTCATTTTTCGATTTTTCCCAAGCCGTCTGTCACCAGGTTTTTGTGTCAGGGGCATCATCAATGGGGATGGTTTAGGCAGAGAATATAGGAGGAAGATTCAGAATTTGAAAGATTTTTGGAAAGCTTCAATAGAACGGCATAGAAATAAGTCATCGAATCTAAGTTTTCCGTTTTTGGAATGTTTGGTTTTTCAGCCTGATTTTCGAAATTTTTCTTATTTGCAAAAATATTTGAAAGTTCAAATCTTTGCTAAAAATTGCCCACTTCCGCTCATTCTTCAAATTCTTCAGCCATTCATTGCGCGCCTCCGGCGCTTCCGCAAAGACCCAATTCTTTTTTCTCCACCAAAATAAAAGCGACCTAAAAATAAAAAAAACGAAACCAACACTTAAAAAAGCTATCATTTCAATTTTCATCTCAAAAACATGAAATATGATTCCCTCCTCATTTTCATTTTCCTTCTCTCCCCTCCTCTCATCAATAATTTTGTGTCTTTTTGACATGAAGATGTATATTTATGGCTGCTTCTTCTTCCCCGTTTTCACCCCCATCTGCTCCTTCTCTAACACAATATTAATCGTCATTTCCTTTCCTCCCAATTTCTCTTATCTTTTCGAAACCATCAGAAGAACACTCCACTATTAACCATTCGAAAACATTTATTGCTCCTCTATTCCCTTATCTTATTTTTCTCCTTCTACTTACTCCTTCCCCCCTGAAATTCCCATTCTCCAAGTACTTTTTTCCATCAAATGTCCACTACACCCAACAACTTTTCCTATTTGAGCATGAGCACACATTGAGAAACGGAAAAACACTGGGAAGAGGAGACACTGACGTTTTCCGGTCGGCCAGTGACTTTTTTCCCGAGCACAGATTTCAAGAGTCTTTAGCTCCCACTCTCTTTTTGACCAGATTCCCCTTTTTCGAACATTTTTTTTCAAGTTGTTCTGTTGCTCTGTGCAAAATGATCACGTCAATGTGGGTTGGGAGCAAAAAATTTTGAAGTCTGGAGGGCTCTCTAATACAGTGGCACCCTGCGTTCAGAAGTTTGTGAGTTTTGAAAATATAGTGCCGCTTTATTAGAGGGTTTACCAAAACTCGTAAAGCTTCCGAGACTAAAAGAGCAGAAACCGAACAAAAACAAAAGCTTCCTTCTCTCTAATAGATGGGCACCGGGAGGATCCCCACAAATGATTGCTGAAAATTTGAAGAAAGATCGTTATTCTGAAAATTTCCCATCGCACATTCCGACCCAAAATCCAGAAATTTGTGTTGGTGCCCTTCTATTAGAGGAAAACTTTTTAGTTTTTCCCGATCCTCAAAAAATAGATAAAATAGTACTTGCTCTCCTCTCCCCCTTGTTTCCAATTAATCCATCACACATCGGATGCATGTCATCTGAAAACACGAGATAAAAAGTCCAATCTTATCAACACAAAGTCATTTTTCACTGCTATCAGCTGTTCTTGACAGAAGACACCCCGAAATAATTTTTCTTTGAGGAATCACAGAAAATATAGATTTTTTAAATTGTAGGTCTTCTTCTTCTCTCAATACGTATTCAATTCGAATTTGTTTATAAAAAAAAGTGACCAATACTCTTGTCCACTAATCTCTTTGTTAGTTTTTTGTCTTTTGCAGTCATTTGTGTTCTACTTGCAGCTTCATTATTTTTGAAAATAAGTAAACTTTACTAGCAGAAAAATTTATATAAATTATTTTACATCTTAATCCTATCAACTTTTGAATCTTTCCGTTCAATTTTCTTTCGTTTTTCAGCTCCTCACCGGAACTACACCACCTGTCAACAGCGGCGGCCACCTCCACAATTACTCCCATCACCGCCTCTTCCACACTTGGTCCATCAAGCCTTCTGAGTGTCGACAAACGACACAGTCGTCTCGGAGAAAGTAGTCCCAATCTCTCACGGATTCATCATACTCACACACAGTTGTCATTGGGTTAGTTCAGAGGATTTTTTGGGTTTTTTGGGGGAGAACCGGGCTAAAAACGATTCTCTACTTTATTTGAATCAAAAATGTTTTAATGTTATATCATAGCGTTTTGTTTTTTAAGACTAGCTGCTGTTTTTGTGATTCTCATGGCATTCTGAAGATTTTTACTGAATTTTCGTAGTTTTACGGACCCTTGACCCGTCGGTACGGTTCTTCGATTATTGTTTTCATAAACGGTCTTGCCACGATTGAATAGTATTACTGTAGAGATTTCCGAGACATTTTATAGAAAGGAGTTTCGTTTTTGATAAAGTCCTACAGTAAGATGTTTATTCGTGGTGAGACCTGCTTTTTGTTCTCTGTTCAAAATCGATAAGTTCAGCTATATAGAATGATCTGACAAGTGAGCCTAATGGCATCTGTAAAACAGTATTCATTCCAAAAGATCCTCATCCATCACTAGTAAGATGTCCCAAAAATCAGTACTAGCAATTCAAAAAAGTTGGTCATTTTGTCTCCTCTCGTTCGCTCGTTCAAATCGCATCGTCCTCTTCCCCCTCCCCCTCCCATTCCCCTCCTCAGATCGCAATCTTTTCTTCGTTGGACTTGGAATGCCAATTAGCACAAAAAACAACAGCTTTAACGATGTTACAACCTCTTCAAAATGTCCCTTATCTCGTTTTCTTTCTCTCTCTCTCAGCCTGTATCCGATCGCACCTTTCCAAATGACCTCCCACTTTAAATCATTTGAATTCAAATTTGCCCCAGTTAATCAAATTTCGATCCATTTATCCTTCCATTTCCTTCAGGTCTTCCTAACAAGATGAGCCAGACGAATGACTTCTTCTCAAGTACCGAATATTGTCAATATGTCAGCAGTCGAGATGATATTGGTGAGTTAATCCTTTCGGGAATTTGAATGTGTTTGTGTGGTTTTCCTGAAAATTTGAATAAAGAGACCTCTATTAGAGCGGCACGAAGTACTGTATATCAAGCAAACAAAACTTGACTGTCTCAAAGCATACCTTTGCACAATCTTGTGAGCGCCGATTATCCTAAAAGAAATATTTTTCGAGCAAACGGTTAAAAAATCGTAAATGTTGGCATCCAAAGCTGCCGTTTTATTAGAGGTCCTCGAAAATTCTCTGTGACTAGCAAACCCCAATTTCACTAACAGTTCTCCAAGGCGTGCCTAAATTTGAAACCCGTCTCATGCCTGCCGTTCTATTAGAAAAAATCTCACCTACCCAAGTTTCAACGACATGGGCGTTTCTAGCATATTCTGTTCCTGTACCAGTTCCACTTTTTTCTTGTCAAATCTCATTGAAATCAAATCAAATTCATTCGATTATCCAGATATTCTCGTTTCTTTACTCACAATTCCTCCCTCCCTTCACATATTCTCGCAATTCTTAGAAGAAGAATAGGTAATGTATCTGTTCTGACCATCCGGTCCTCTATTCATTTATTCTTCTCCGTTCAGTCTGGGAGAGATTCTTTGAATTCATTATTCATTTTTTGTTTCAAAAAAAAAAGTTTTGATGTTTGGTCCTGGAACATTTGAAGCTGAAGACAATAAGGGGGTACTGTAATGAAATGAGTAATGAATAAGAAACAATAAAAATGAATGAATTCTTTTAAATGACTTGTCATTTTTCATTCTTTTTTGAAACTAAAGAATTATTGTTTCAAGGAAGAAATCAAAAACCGGTCGAATTGAAAAATCGGAAGAACTGAAATTTCTAGATAAAATCTGATTTTTTGTTGTGTTCTGAACATTGATCTCATACTCAATCTGAGGGTTTCTGTAGTTCGAAAAAAATCTAAAACGGTGTCCTTCTGTTAGAGGTTATTCAGTTTTCCAGTAGTTTCTATTTCCATCTATACTTTCCATTTATTCAACAAAAAAAAAGAATCGAACCAGTTAGCCATTCCTAATCCTTCCCTGTTTTTCCTACTTATACTTTTCCTCCTCTCCATTTTTTACCTTCTCTTATACGTCCTTGGCAGCTTTCTCCACTTCTTCGTTCATTCTATTCTTAACCATTTCACAGTTTTGTACAACTTCTTCTATTGCTCACGGTACTGATTTTCCGTATTTTTGTCTTGGGCTTATCATACCACGACGATTGTTGCACGCATGGTCTAGTGCACAGGTAGACCGCAAAGTACTCACGGGCGGGCGACCGGCGGGCGAACGACCGCAGATGGGTCAACGGCAGCCCACTGGTGGCTCAACGGCCGCGGGTAGGCGAACGGCGGCTCAAGGGCAGGTCAACGACTTTTTGAGAACTGAGGAATTGGAAGAAGTTTTTCATTATTTTGTGATGTGACATGCTTAGAACGTCCAACACTGTCGATTTTTATCATTTTTTTGTTGGTTTTGAAAATTCAATTCTGAGTGGTTCACTGGCGGCTCACTGGCAGCTCAACAGCCGCGAGTAGGCGACCGGCAGCTCAAGAGCAGGTGAACAAAGTTTTGCGAACTGCGGAATTTGAATAAGTTCTCCATAATCTTGTGACGTGATATGCTTAAAACTTCCAATACTGTCAATTTGTATTATTTTCCTGTTGATCTTGAAATTTTAATTCTGAGTGGTCCACTGGCAGGTCACTGGCAGGTCAACAGGCGCTGGTAGGCGACTGGCGGCTCAAGAGCAGGTGAGCAACTTCTCGCGAACTGAGGAGTTTTAACAATTTTTCTATCATTTTTGGATGTGGGATGCTTATAATACCTCATAATCTCAATTTTTATCATTTCCCGGTTAATTATGAAAACTTGTTTCGAACAAATATCTCACTATTTTGTGAGAAGTCATACTTGTAACACATCATCATAACCAAGTCTTTCATTTATCGATGGAATTTAAAAAATAGATACTGGGTAGGCTACCGACAGCTGAAACTAGGCCCCAACAAAGAGTAGTATCAGTAGAAAAGAAATCTGAGCTGACCACCAAACCTAATTTGTCAAGACGTCATGGAACGTATTGTTTCCATGATTATGTTTCTGCAAAAACTATTGAATCGGGCACGAACTATTGTAAGCTGTTCATCTGCCCTTGAGCCTCCTGCGGCCTTGAGCTGCCAATGGGCCGTCAGTGGGCCGCCAGAATCAAACTGAAAAAACCAACAGGAAGACAACAAAAATGTCACTTTGAGATGTTCTAAGCCCGTCACATCACGAAAAAATGAAACATTTTTTCGAAATTTCTCGGTTCTAAAAAAGTCGTTCACCTGCCGTTGACCTGCTGTTGGCCTACCAGCGGTCGGCGGGGAACGGTAGGCAGGAACGACACTCCGAATTCCGCCAAAGGCTGGTGTTTATCGTCGGCCAGCAAATATTTTTCCGAAATGTTTTCAGGAGTACTTCGCGTTTTCTGTCATTTTTCTCAATGTTTTTCATGGAATTTCGCTGAAAATAAGTTACGATTGTTCGAAAATTAAAAGTTAAAATTAATAATATATTTTTTGTCAAAAACAGTCACACTTTTGGGCAAAAAAAGCTAAAAACTCTGCGAAAGAAAGTATTTTTTAAAGTAATCATTTTCTTTCGGAAAAAACTGAAAATTTCCCATTTTCAGGTGGAATAGAAAGGTAAGTTGGTGAGTTTAGTGTTTTCCGAAATAAAATAATCACTTTAAACTCACTTTTCGCGACAAGTTTTCAAAATTTTTTCGAGTATTTTTTCTTGTGTTTTCTCAAAAAAATTTTCTTTGAACTGGTGAGACAGCACTTCAGAAAAAAGGAAGTTTCGTTTTTCTTAATTTCTGTATTGTTTTTGAGAAATCTGAAAACATAAAAGTTTTTACTTTTTTGGAAAAATTTTTTTCAAAGTTTTTTATACAAAAAAAAATTTGTACAAAAAAACTTTGGAAAAATACTTTTTATTTGAAATTCCGATAATTTATAATGGTAAGTCGTAACTTAGAAGTGTTGATTTTCATTCAGAAAAATGATGAAGTGAGAACTAGCGAAAGGAAAAGAACGAAGGAAAAAGGAAAAAACACATTTCACACACAAATAATATATTTTAGTTAACTAATGGAGTTATTACTCTTATTATGAATTCAATTAATGAATTCCGAAAAGCCTAATTGAAGCCCTAGTGGAGGGGTGCTGCCCGACTGACGAACCGCTGGCAGGCGACCGTCGGCTGTCCGGCAGGTCCGCACTTCGCCCGCTGATTGTTCTCCCGTGAGCTGCCGGTCGCCCGCCCGACAGCTGACGGTGGGCCGTTGCGGTCTACCTGTGTGGGTTACGCCTCTGTTTTTCGTTCTCAAGATCGTTGGTTCGACTCCCACTCATGTCTTTTCTCTTTGTTCTTTTAGGTAGTGTACTCGATTAGTGAAAAAATTTGATTATGCTTTTGTACCTAACGGCTTCGATCACTTAACTTACTTTGCCACCACTTGAATAAGAAGAACACTTCAGACCGGCAAGAAGTTTCTCTCACCTTTTCGACCCGTCTTCCTTTTCAATTATCGAACGTTTTCTTTTGTGTTTTTTATTCTCTCTCTCAAAGAAGAACTAACAAACAGGCGGCTCCTCTCTCTGAGCCTTTTGCGCAACCAGAGACCGCCGAGCAAATATAGCGGTCACTTGTGATTTCGTTTTCACTTTCTGTTGTGTTATATTTTGTATTTTCTTACCTCACAGTTTAGGTGAAGTGGTTTCGGCTTTTCCTCTATCACGAGATACTTTTTTTTCTGGGTGAACTGTTTTTGGGGTTGACTTGAGGATAGAGGGATTTGAGATTAGGAAGATCAGTGAGCAGGAGAAGGGTTTGATATCAAATAAATAAGATAAAGTAGAGAGTAAATAGATATTTGATAAAACTAACTTTTGGAAAAAAAAAAGTTTGATCAAGTGTTCAGGAGTTCTAAGAATGAGATGAATGGGCCTGTAATAGAAGGGCATAGGAAACTTAATCAAAAATTTAGGAAAATTGATCAGAAACATAGAATCGGATACTGGAGTGTTGTCAAGTTTGGAATTTGGTTAGGGGTTCCGGCGAAAATTTTTTGAAATTTTTATTTTGAAAAAATAGGTATTCTAACAAAAAATCGATTGGAATGAATAGTCGTTACAAGCGGTTTTGGACAAAATGTTTGCATTTTTGTGAGGATTCAAAAATATTACGCTCTAAGAATTGCAACTAGTACGGAAGCAAGTCAGGCTCTTGCATTAAAGTTTAGATAACAAAATAATAAGTTTTTAAAATTTATTAAATTCCTATTCCTCGCCAAAAGTTGATCTATTCTTCTATGGTTTTTACACTCCCAGTCTGATCTAGGATCATCAGTTACTAACCTCATCCTACTCAAAAAATGAATTGTCGTAAGGTATGATGCCAAATCTGCACACACCCCATTTGACACTTTGCTCCCACAACGTTCAAAACACAAAAGTTCCGTTCCAAAAGTTTTCAAACTTTTTTCTAAAAATTCAAAATTCCTTCATCCGTTTTGCCAACACTTTACTATTTTTTGCAAGCCTCCATTTTTTGTAAATGTTCTTTGTAGTTCGTGTTCCTCTCTCTCTCTCTTTTTTCGGAATACTTTTTGTCTATTTCGAGCGAACCAGTTACAATTTTGCAAGACTTGTCTCTCTCAGGGTTTGATTAAATAATCCGAACAGTACACATGTTGTTCTGAAAGTTAATGAAACTTTTCGAAAAAACGAAGAAGACAAGGAGAATTACGTGCACTGTACTACTGTACTAGTGCTCTACGGAAAGACCGGTGTATTGTTGACTAAGTTGATTCTCAACGGGGGAAAAGAGAGAAGGTTAGTATCCCCCTTTTCCCGTGATTCCCTATCTTTTGTCGAAAAGGTTGGGGCTTAACCTCCCAATACTTCTATCGATAAACTGACAACAATAAACTCTTATCATTATTATTATCCGCCCCACGAGCTGATTATTCTGTCGTGGGTGCTGTGGAAGACACGGTGGCGGCGACGGATGTTCTTCATTCTGTCGCTCATCGATCTATGGGCATGGCTTGTCACTTTCAAAGATTTCTCTTTGGCTATTGTGGGCGCTGCTCCCAATACAACAGGTAAACTTGTTTTTTTTCGTCTTGTTTTTCGTTTCGAATAAGATAGTTTGTGACGACTTATCCATCTTCTTCTGGAGGTAAGGAAGAGAAGAAAATGACATAGAATAATTATTTTTGTCTTGTGTTCTAGAAATTGTTTTCTAGACAGTTTTTCAAGGATTATGAATTTTGGGAACTTGGTCTCACCACGAAAAACATTTTACTGTAATTTTGAAAAATCAAAAGCGCTCTTTTTCCCAATCAATCGATTTCTAAATTTTTTAAAGCCCCATTTTCCGAAAATTCAGAAAATTTACAGTAATATTTTCCGATCGCTGTTAGACCTTTTCTTTAAAAGCATTTAGTATAACCCTAGGCCTTTTCCAGTTCTTTTCAACAGCATTTAAATAATCCAGAATTTTCTATTATTCTTCTCTGAAAAAACTTCAAAACTTGTCATAAACACACTTTTTATTTCCATCTATTTTCCCAAGTTTTCTTTTTTCCAACATCACCACCACGTGTGCTCCTTTCTTCTTCATCTTCTTCATTTTTTCTGAATAGTGTTCAAGTGGCAAAAGAGTAGGATGCAAATTCAATTTACATCCCTTTTTCCCCGCCCCATTCACTTCCGTCGGCACACATTTTCTTGCCTTCATCTACAACATTTTTATTCTTCTTGCTCGGGAAAAAATCATTTTTTATTTTCTGAGAAAACTTTTGTAAGAACCTGGAGTTTTTTGGAACGTCAGGCTCCAAGCTCTAATAAAACGGCACCGCGCTGGAACTGGAAGTTTCAAGGGCTCAATGGAGCTCCCTATATTTCAACTGCTGCCAAAAAATGTCTGCCGCTCTATTAGAGTTTTTTTTGTAATTTTCCCTCAAGACCATATTTCAAATTTTCATTGAGGGTTTCACAAGTTGAACTTCATTTGTTGTATATGCCCTTTTAATAGAGGTTCAATTGTTCTTGTATCAACTGTCTAGGGTTTTTGGGAACTTTACAGGCTAAAGAAAATCTCCAACAAAAAAAAATCCAATCACTTTCTTTTTTTTTTCAAACCAAACCACATTAAAACGTGTGCAATCAATTCGGTGTAATCCCAGGACTTTCTCTCTCTCCACAAAACCACAAAAGATTCACCACTCTTTTTTCATGACTTCTCCTTCTTTTTCCGTTTCTTCTCATTTAATTTCCCCCTTCCTTCTATCAGAAATGCATTGAAAAGATGCAGAATAAGATGTTTGCTAACCAACAAACACATAGATATATCCGGTGACTGGGGTCCAAATGTTGCGATGATGACACCTGCTATACATTTGGAGAAGAGAGAAAGAAATCTCATATTCTCTTTTTCTTTTCTTCTATTTCTTCTTCTTCTTCTACGTTCAATTGAACAAAAACTACGAGAGAATCTAATTGAAAGTGCCAAGGCACGGCGGCGGTCCCTCTTGATGGGTGGATGATACACGGTGCTGGAACAGTTGTCCTTCAACTCCCTCTCTCCCCACCTTCCACCTTATCTTCTTTTCCGAAAAGTTTCAGGGGCTACTTTTTTTTGTTTTGTTCCGGCTCTCTTGGCTATTGACCCCTAGAGTTCTAGTACTACTACTGTTACTACTGATATTCTATACAAAGTATGGTGTACGAGTTATCGTATGTCGTCGCGAGAAATGAACAACAAGGTTTGTCACTCAGAACTTTTTATAACTTCTTTATCTTCTTCTTCTACCTGGTTTTTATTGTTTGATGACCGCTACTTCTAACCTCAATTGACAGAGTTTGAAGTGAAAAGTCATAAAGGAAAGAGGTAACTTCGGCTGTCAAATCACTTTTGAGTGAATGTTTTCGTTTTGAACTTTTTTTCTTGCAAAATGTTTTGGCCCGTCAAAAAAGCGGTCATGTATTTGAGTTGATGACCGAGCAGCTAGGAGATGCAGCTTTTTTGAACACAGAACATGATGGAATCCGCGTGATGATTAACTGACCATCTAGGAGTTACTCGGATTGCTTACTGCCGCTAAACCGTAATAGAACAGTATGAATTGAATTCCTTCAGATCACTCATATTTGAAAAAAACCGATTAGTTCATTAGAGCTCGCAGTATCAGCTACGATTTTTTCAGGAGGTCCAAACGACTGTAATGGAATAGATTGTCTAGACACATGCTGTTTTTCTCAATTCGAGTTATTTGTGTAGAAAAGCACCTGATCAAGAGCTAGTGTCTTACGAAAATCAGTTTGAGTTACAATTTCTGTAGAGTAGGATTCAAGTTCTCAGTACCCATCCCAGTCTAGCACATTTTTCAGCTCCGCGTCATAACTCGCAACTTCGAAACTGTGACGTTTCGCAACTCTGCTATTCTGAAACCCGGTCGAAACCAAGTTAGACATGGACCAAAGTTCTCAAATTTTTTGTTACGAGAATCTTGTTTGGACCGTTTCAAATTTTACCCGTGACTTTTCGGTCATAATGACGCGGTTTCAGAACGTCAGAGTTGCGGAACGTCACAGTTTCGAAGTTGTGAATTACGAAGTGAAGAAGAGCTTATTTTCCGAGGATTCCCTTCCACCAAACAATTTGAAACATTTTGAACCTTTGTGTGTGTTTTCTGTTTCAAATCCAGCCATTCTCCTTCTTCTCCACCACCTTCTCCTTCTCCGATTCACGCTCTATTTGGCAAGACAGTCTGTTTCAATATGTATGTTTCTGGAGAGTTATGTGTGTGTTTTCTCTTTTTTCATCTTTTTCCGACATGAGTCTCTCTTGAATAAACGGGACAAGTCCGGGTCAACTGGGAGAGGGTGTTTCGGATCATAAAAATGAAGAGGAGGTGACAAAGGTTCAAAACTTTTTGAAATGAAAGTTAGGATCGGAAACATTAGAGTTTTTGAGTTTTGAACACTAGTCCATAATTAGAATACACTACACTACCCTCCGAATTTACATTTTGGAGAACAAAGAGATGTTTAGCATATACAAATGCATCTATTCTTTGTCTCTCTTCACTAATTCACCCACCCATTTGGCTCTTTTTAACAAGATGGTTGGGAGGTCTTCTTCTTTTCCCACGACCAATGACTCTTTTCAAGAGGTCTGTTATTCTTTTTGTCATGTCTTCTTCTTCTTCTTTTCCACATTTTCCCCTTCTTCCATCTTCTTCCCGACCGAGACCACCCCATAAACTCAAAAATATTTATGAGAGGAGCCATCCCTTTTTTCCAGGGGTGCTGGTTGCAATGAGAAGAATAGTAGTAGTAGTAGTAGTATTCACAAGGAATCTTCTTCTTTTGACCAGTTACTACGGAAATTGTGTCTACTTTATTTCGAAGAGATTCGGATTGCATTTCCTGTTCGATTTCATTCAGTTTGTTCTGAGAAAGAATTGAAATTCCTCTCAAATAATATATAAATTCTCGTATAAACCTTATGTTTTTGAAATGAGAAGTTCGATTTTATTGGGTCATTTCGAAAATACTGCTTCCACATGGTCAGCTGTTAGGATTGAATGGATGTTAGGATGAGGCTGAATCATTTTGAACGCTTTTTTTTTCCAACTTTTTTCCCTAGATCTGTTTTTTTCTTGAGAACCCAATTTCTAAATTTTTGGCAGACTAGAATTTTCCAGAGCCCTGAAACTACCTTTTAAAGAATAAGATGGTATTAGAAGATGTAATCAGGCTGTTCCGAGCCTTAATATTCTGAATTCTGATTTCTAGCATCCAAAATTATCCCCCTAGCTTACCAGTAAATTTCCAGAAAAATAAAATATATCGCCACCGACCGAAATCGAACCCGCATGTTGTAAATTGTAGACAAAAATGATATCAACTACATCAACTCGCTCACTGCGTGAACAGAGTAAGAGGGCAGTCATAAAACTTGGCAGTTTTTCTTTTCTTGTATCCTATCCATCAAGACCATTCGATAATTTTTTAATGGATAGGCCCCGAAGCTGAAAATTTCAGACGCCGAAATTCAAAATTAGACGTGTTAGGGTTTGCGTACTCGGCTCCATACCTTACGACAGTTCAGTTTGTTGCACTTGATCAGCTGATCTCTCGGCGCAACATCTTGATCTTTCGGAATAAACTTTTGAATTCCTTGTCCAAAGTTTTTTGAGTTCTTCCCTCTGAACCTAAAAAAATTCCGTCAATTGACGTCATTCCTTTCCTCGTCTATCCATCAATTAAATGAGCTGTGGACAGAAAAAAAAACAAAAGGAGTGCCCCCTGTGAGAGAGTCTTCCGGCTCTTTTTCTCCGTGTCAACACTTCTTCCTCCTTCTTCAATGACTATTTTTCACACTCTTATGTAATTGTTATGTCGCTTTTTTCTTCTTTTCATTTCGCCCAAAAGTGTTTGTTTCTAATGGTAATCCATTGCTCTCTCTGCTTTTTTTCCGTGAGAAACTGGACAAACACTCCCTTTAGTTTCACTGTGCTGCTTCACGGTTATTTAGGAACGTTCCTCACATTTTTGTGGTGCTCCGAGAGTCTTTTCGGTAATCAGCAGGAGCGAGCCGGCAAAGAAGAAGACATTATGTGTTGTCGCATTCCAAATTTCTGTTTCTTCGTCTTATCTTTTTTCCTGCATTCTTTTCTCTGTGGTTTTCCCTTCTATCTCTAGGTAGTAGTTTCTATCGAATTGACAGGTTCGCATATACAAGTGCACAAATAGAAAAAAGAAGTAAAGTGACTACTTGAGAATTGAGGGGCGCTTATCTGGTTGCCATTATCACCCCACGAATGGGGTTTTTTTTCTGTGCACGTCGCACTGTTTTATTTATTGAATTTTATCGTATGACATAATTTTTTGGGGCGAAGGTAACCTGAATTGTGTTTCTCTCCTCCCTTATGACATTCTTGAGCCTTTGATCTCAGGCCGACAGTTCATTCCACGAACTTTCTGAGTTGACCTGATAATTCATTCCAATCTCTATACGTTTGCGTTGTCCAAGGTATTTTTTTGTAAGCCTCTAATAGAACGGCACTTTCAAGACCTACGTGGGTTGGGTTGCTTATAAGATTTTTAATATTTTTGATATTGCAAAATCATCTTTTTTTTGCAAACTCCCTGTTCTCATTCCGGTATTATCAGCTCGTCAAGCTCTGTGTTCTAAATTGATTGAAGTTCGCTGAATTCAGATGCAGTAGGTTTTGTTGCTGTAATTAATCAAATACCTAACCAATGCCGTAGTTATAAAGTTCAAAATCTAAGTCTCAAAATCCAAAATTCGACCTGAAAACTCCTAAAAATCTTTATGAAACATATATCCTTAGCCTCAACATCCCCTCATTTCAGACTCGTTTAACGGCAACTCAACGGGCTGTAAATCATCCGAACCGATCCAGGCGGCATTTCTTCGAAAATCGCGAAAAGATGGTGGTGGACTGCTCCATCTAGACAACGAATCCACATCAAATCATTCCCATCATCATCATCCACAATCAAAAAGCGCGCGAAATTTGAAATACTCGCAGAGTTCCCGCCGAAAATACGAACAGACGAATAGCGGAAGTTCGACAGACGATTCGGATCGAGGAAGTGGAAGTAGTGCACATCACAGGTAATGTATCTTTAATAGAAGAGCATGCATGATGTTTTTTCCAATCAGCTGCCAGTTGAAGTTTCAGAAAACAGTAAACAAATGTATCAGTAGCTCATTAATTTTCGATGTTTCTACATCATCACCCAGACCCATCTTTTTTGAATTTTTATTTGATTTATTTGGCTGTTTTGGGGTGTCCACAGTGTGTTTTGACCGTTTGCTCATCGGTAAAAAACGGCTGAAAAAGTTCCGCTCATCGCACTTTTTTGTTGTAAAATCTCTGGCGAAAAGTTTGTCACTTTCACTTCACTTTTTCATCATCACAGTGAGAAAAAAAAATATTTCTTGTGGCGGCAAGGATTGGGTTTCACATGTCTTCTGCCGGACCGGCAAGACGGCAAGTCTGTCTTCTGTGTGTGTGCACTTTTCAAAGAAAACACACACTTTTTGACTGACTTTTACTTTCGAAATTTCTAGACAAAAAACAAGAGTGATTTTCAGTCTAGGTAAGGTTTTTTTGCTGTCGAAAGTAGATTTGAAGTAATTTTGTTTGAAAACTTGTAATTGAGTCTGTCTAGGTTTTTTTGATCTTTTTTGTTAGCTGAAAACGTTTTCAACCGAAAGTTTTGAGACTAATACTGGCAAATTTTCAAAATTTCTCTCCTAATTTCGATGAGCTAAATAAAAGAGAAGCAATTTTTTAAACACTGAATGTCTGTTCTTGAATTCTTGGTTCTGGAGCTCCTGTGAACTCACTTTTTTTTGATAAAAAGCTTCAAGTGAATTGGAATCCCTACCGGAACCTTCATAATATCCTCTTATTCCAGATCCCACAGCGCTGGCCCCCATACAACGTACTCAACAACTTCTACTCACGCCATCTCAACAACCGAAATGAATCGATCCGGAGTGATGCCACGTGGCAGTTCTGGAACAAACGGAGACAATAACACAACGTTCCTTCGTGCGACGAAACGATTCTTCAAGAAGATCTACACTTCCGCGACACTTCCCAAGAAACAGAATAGCACTTCGATGGATAACTTCCAGAAGTCAGCAGTTTTCTTCGAGGATGAACAGAATCACAATACAACCACCCATCAGAGATGTCCGAAGAAGGCTCCATTGTCGACAGATGAGAATGACTACTCACATCATTTGGATGACGATTTCGATGATGAGGTTTGTAGGAAAATAAAATATTTTTGAATATGATTAATTTTTCTAGACGATGCGCTCTGAAAACGCGACGATGGACATCAGTTATCCAGACAGTGGATTCGAGATGGACCGAGCGTCGACTCCAGAACAATCCAGTGTTTCGATGACGTCGACATCAAAGAGTGGAGATGAGCCAGTCAACTTCAATAACTTATTCGAGCAGTTGAAGAGAGAAATGGTTAGTTTTGGATTATAAAGAAGCCTTTAACAGAGTGGCATCTTGGCGAAGAAACAATAAGATCAGGAGCTGCCTCAGAAGCAGACTTCACAATAAATTGGAATGCCTGGGGGGGGGGGTCTTCAGTTTCAAAACTGCTCAGTTTTAAAATATCTAATTTTGAAATACCTCCTACCGGGTGCCATTCTATTAGAGGTTTTTGGCAGAGACGTACAAAAATTTCATGTTCAAAGCACTCAAATTTTCTATTTTCCAGAAAGAAATGCGAGAGCGTGACGCCCAAATCCTCGCGGACCTTCAACGTGTCGAGACCCAAATCCAAACAGTCAAACAGGCCCAAATCCTTGCATCCCTTCAAGACGAGTTCGAACCAGTTGAGAGTATGCAGCTCTAAAAACTTCTCTTCTTCCCATAGGCTTCTATTCTATTGTTGTTTCTCTCCCTGTTCCTATCCTCCCAGTGTCTTCATTTCTCTCTCTTTTTGTCTCAAAACCATAAGTTGTCGCCGGTCTAGTCATCCCCATTTTCTCCTCCTCATCATCCCAAAAATTCGTTATTAATTTCAAAACGGGTAACTGTTTTTCTCTGTCTCTCTCCCACTCTATATCCTCTCTCTCACTCTTCCACATCAAATCTATCGATCGATTTTATTTTAATTATGTAAATATACCTTCTCCCAGGTGCACATCCCCTTCTTCACAAAACTACAGTATCCCCCCATCTTTTTGTCACCCCTGTCTTCCCTCCCTTCTTCCTCAACCCCATGAGTTGTTCTTAACAAGAGTCTCTGAGTGCGCCACGTGCATTTTTGTGTGAAAGTTCATAAAAATTGTGGCGCCAGAGAGACGAAAATGACACTTGTTTTCCAATTCGAGTACAAGAGAAAAAAGAACGAATGAAAAAATAAAATTAAAAAGAAATAAATGAATGAAATTAAAAATTGAATGTAGAGAAAATGAAAAAAAATTACACCAACTACAAACTGCAAACACAAATAGAAGCTTCAAGCTATAAAAACAGAAAATTTCTTGATATCCAAAGAAGAGTCTTAAAATAGCATATATCTTTTTCAAAAACTGAACTGTCGTAAAATCTGGTGCCGAATCTGCAATCACCGCAGCCGACACTTTACACCAGATTACAGACAAATTTAAAACTTGATGACAGATATAAAAATCCTCTGGAACAAAACCTTTCATTCATCACGTCTTTATCAAAATGGATTTTCGTCATATCAGACGCCGAGTATGCAAACACTACAACTACGTTATCGATAAAGTAGATAAACTGTTACAGCTTCTCCCCTCTGAAAAATGAGTTCTGCTTAGCAACTTTCTGTACTTATGAAGCGGAGTGTCGTAGGAATGAGAATTCATGGTAATGCGAAGCCTAACCCTCTCCAATCTGTAATTTTTTTAATCAAGGTGAATCATCTTCACATGAATTATTCGATTCAGATTTCCTTTGTTTGTCGCTACATATATGTATTAATAATTGAGGTATCGAAAAGTTTATAACAATTGAAATGTGTAAAACTGCTTCATAAACAAATTTCCAGTTGACAATTTTTTGATATCTCGTCAAGTAAGGAAGATATGAATCACCTCATTAGTTACTTGCACTTTTAATTTTCTTCCTAGATCACTTAGTTCCTATTGTTTGCATTTGATCTCTATGGAAACTTATCAAGCCTGAATGCATCTTATTTGTATTCTAATTCTTCCTCTCCATCTGTTTCCCCTTTCCACAACTTTCGTCTCTCGTGACTCACTCCTCTCATTTCCATACTCTCTATTCTTCCCTTTTTATCTTTGTCTATCTATGTCTCTCTCATTCTTTCTATCTCGTTCATCATTTTCTCTCATAATTTTCTTCAGTTCATACGCACCCTTCATTATTGTTTTTGAATCAACCTCTCCCTTGCAAAATGTCATATGATCATCGTTTACGAGTTAGTTTTTTTCTATTTCGAAACACTTTTATGGATGTCCGTTAAATTTTGAACTGACGTCATCGGCAAGAAGTTGATCATTCAGCTGTTTTCGGCAATTCTTGGTTTTTGAAAGCTGTGATTTCAAGTTGGAATTTCAGTTTTCAGTGCAAAAAATAATGTTTGGCGGAGAAAAAACTGAAAAGAAAATAGAAAACCGGCCTTTTAATGATGAGAATGGTGCACACAGCTATTGATTTTCCATTTCTTTTGGAACACTTTAAAAAATTAGAGCAGATTTTGAATACAGGTGAAAATTAAGAAGCGTTTAAACATTAATTTTTCACTGTTTTTTATTGCATTGTGTTTTTGCCAGCCTCTCTTACTTTGAAAACTTCCAGCTTACAGCTCCTGATTTTGTTCCCATTCTGTACCGTCCTCTATTAGATTTTTCTGTTAAAACCACTCAATCCAGCTCATTCCAGCATTCCAAAATGCCAGACCCAACAAAATACCAAAATGGACTTGAAATGAAGCTGGAAGACCGAATCGAACTTCCACGAGAAGAACAAGACATTCAAAACTCCAGTAGTTCCTACCCTCACTGCGAATCATTTGATCATATTGTCACCATGGAATCCACTTATGATTTCCATCGACAATTGGAATTCGATAACTTGAAACGACATCGAGATGAGTATGATAATGTCAGTGAGAAGATTCTAAAACTTCGAAAACAGTTAGCGGATTTCAATTTGGATCCGAAGAAGAGGAAATGGTTGGAGGATGATTTGGATGGATTGGTCAGAAAACGAGAAAGTGCATTGTGTCGGATAAAAATGGCGGAAAAGTTGACAAGAAGGGATATGAGGAATGATCCACCACCGGCATATCAACCAGATGATCCATTGAAAGATTTGAGGAAGAGATTCGGAGAATCGGAGAAGAAAGTGCCATTGGATGAGAAGAAAGGAGATATGAAGTTTAAATAACTAAGTGGGCAATTAGTATACTCAACAAATTGTATTTATTCTTTGAGTTTTGTCAAATAATTGCGTATTTTTATCAATAAACTTGCAATTTTGATGTTGTTTTTCTTTGCAATATGGGAATGAGAGTTGTAAAAAAAAAACAGAAATTCGTAAAATAGCAGGTGTCTCGAGACTTGATCAACAAAACCTTATTTTCATCTCAACAATTTTCACCTCGTTGCCTTATTGTTCCCATCCAACGAGGCCCTAGTTTCAAATGATTCACCAAACAGGCAATCGCGCCCTACCGAACAATCGAAAATAATGAATTAACATTGAACACTTGATTGAAGAAATATGTTTCAATTATTTTATTATGTCATGTTCAAAATGAAAAAGAAAAGACGAAAAGTTACAGAAAAAATATCAAAGTAGTGCAAAATTTGCATCCTTTTTGCATTCATGGTTATTCCTTGAAAAGTGATCGAATTTTTTTGTCAAAAACTGTCAAAAAAGACAAAAAAAGTAAAAGTCAATTTTGATATTGGAACAATTTCTGTCGAATCTCAGCCAACTCCAATCGGATTGCTTCCTTTCTTTCCATCAAATGACCACCTCCAACTTGTTTTTCGCGTTCTTCTGTTTCTAGCAACTCTCCCTCCAAGTCTTTAGCCTTTCCCATTAATTCTAGGATCTCCAGCTGAACTTTATAATCGTCAATTTTCTCAATTGTCACCAAATGGATCGTTTTCATGCATTCGTAAACTCGAAGTTGCATCAAAATGCGTTTTCGGTTCTTGGGGTAACGAACTTTTCTGAAAATATAAAAATGTTGAGAACAAATCGAGAAAAAAAATGACTCCATTGTGAAACAGAGGTCCAATGGGTTTGGCGGAAAAAACAGGGGTCCTGTGAGATTTCTCAATATTGGCTAAAAATACACAATTCCGACTCTTCATGGGACCGCTGTTCTATTAGGGTGAACGGAAAGTTTCCGCAAATCGGAGATTTTTTGAAGTAGAACAGATATTTGAGTCTAGTATTTTTCTTGATAGGTACCTACCAGCTAGGCATAATCATCGCCAAAATATCATTAGTATTGGTCACCTGCCTCAAAAGATACGGTTAGTTATAAGGGTCTTGGTCGGACCCTGTTTTTCAGAAAAGCACAGTTCCCAACAAGATTTTCTCGATTTTTTTCAACTGAAAATACTTATGTCAGCATGGATACTACACATTTAAAAAATCATGACCAGATATCCACTCTCTGTCATTTTAGAGATAATTTAAAAATGGCTTGAAAATTCGACCAAAAATTGGAAATCCGTTAATTTCGATTTTTTCATCAAACTTTCTTTTGAAACTTTTTGGTCCCCCCTCGTGTGCAAACAATCCGCACAGTTCTAATTTCTAGCACCTCAATTGAAGAATTCTGAGCAGCCTAAAGTTGAGAGGTCTGAAATATGAATTTCCGCGGAGAGTGGATATCTGGTCATGATTTTCTAAAGATTTAGTACACATCATCACATGAGTATTTCGAATTAAAAAATCGAGAAAATCTTGTTGGGAACTGTGCTTTTCTGAAAAACAGGGTCCGACCAAGACCCTTATAACTAACCGTATCTTTTGAGACAGGTGAGCATTACTAATGGTATTTTGGCGGTGATGTTGCCTAGCTGGCAGGTACCTATCAAGAAAAATACTAGACTCAAATATCTGTTCTACTGCGAAAATTCCCCGATTTGCGGAAACTTTCCGTTCACCCTAATACTATAGAGACAAACGAACTCACATCAAATGATGCGCACCATATCTCGAATCACGTAGAGAAGTCAATTGATCGAGAATCTCATCTTCTTTGAATGTGCTCTCTCTATTCATGCTCATTCTGATATCTTCCACCATATCTTCTTCACAATTTGCAACGTAAGAAATGAACTCGTTAATGTCTTTTGAGTTCAAATTCATGTTAAGTAAAGTTAGACGTTGAACATTCCGCAGAGATTTCAATAATTCAATTGTTACCCAGGAGGCCTCGTTGAAATTGTTTTCATGGAATTTGAAAAGCTGAAATGAAAAAAATAGTATAAAAACATTTTAACAGGGCTTACATTTTCATGATTGTAATTGTTTGGTAAGAAAGCGTTTATGTTCATTCCGACATCCAGATTGAGATTGTCCATCAGATAATCGAAAATTCTTTTGTCAATAACCCTCTCATATCTTCTCCTATCTTTTACGTACCATCTTGCCGAAAGCGAGATGAAATTACATTTCCCTTCTATAGCTCTTGACATAAGATTTATCGTTTCTTCTGTTGATTTGATTGGCAGTAAGAAATCATACGCACATGTTTCCATTTCAAATAACTGATTAATTTCTTTAGCCATATCTGTACATCCAACTAAATGATCAGGCACCACGTGATGCTCTTTAGGGCCTTTATCTTCCATATGACATGAAATGTCTTCTTTTTTACTAAAGAAATATTGCGCGGGTGGTTTGTTTTCCATTAACTGCTTTCGTGTTGTGATTCGTATACCATCATAATTTGGAATAACGTGAATGCTGCTGTATTTATCATTTGCATGCACATTGATGCCTTTTGTTTTTAAGTTCATTTGTTTCACTCGATTTTTGCAAACTCTAGATGATTTTGATAGTTTGTATCTGAAAAATGTTTATTGAGAAGTAATAATTTTTCAGGTAATTTTTGAACATAGTGACCGTAAAATCGACATTGGTGCCGCAACCACGGGGCGTCCATGTTCTTTTGCACGACATTTTGCCATTTCTGCAGGCATTATGGTTATTATTGTAGAAAAATGTGAATGTTGGTGGCGTTTCAACGTAGCAACATGCTGTTTCAGGTGGCAGAATGACGTTTTCCCTGGCATAATGCCGCAAAAACGGTATTTTGCTACGTTGAAACGACACAATGCCACCGGTATTAGGATTGTTCCACCACAAGAATCGGCATAATGCCTGCTGATATGGCAAAATGCCGTGTATAACGACATGGATGCCTAGTGGTTGCGGCACCAATGCCGACTTTACCGAAACTATGTCCAAAAATCATCTGAGTAGCAATTCGAATTACTTACATATCCAGTACTGCCATTTGTCGAACCGCATTTTTCATGGCTAGAAACGGAAGTCGTAAAAATGGGAACTCGGACTCTGCCTGTTGATTAGATTCACTCATTTTGATGCTTTCTGCTGCTTGTCTGAAACAAAATCAGTTTTGCTATTGAATTTTTCGGTCACAACACTTGGAAGGGTCATCGAAACAAGAAAAACATTCCTGTCTTCACAAATTAAGTAATATGAGAAAAAATAAAAAATCGGGAAGAATCTATGAAAAAAATGTTTTCTTTCTTTGGACACGACATTAGTTTCGCAAACCAACTCACACCTTGCATTTACGAAAATGTGTCTCTCTTTGTCGATATGTTGCACCATAGTGCAATTGCGCTCCACTGAACATTCGTCATAGTCCCGCCACCCTTCTCTCTTTGAATGTAAGTACAAATCATTCCCTTCTTCACTTCCCTACGAAAGATGGTGACCCGCTCTCTTCCTTTTCCTCCCGTTCACTCTTTCTGCCGTTCATTATCCATCTGTCCGCTTGTCCGTTTCACCCTCTCTTTCTCAATCTTCTCCGTCTCTCTTTTTTTCTCTCTCACTTCTTTTTAAACCAGAAACATTTGAATTTTTATACCCAAGCTTTAGTTTCTGCGGTAACGTGCAAATTTTCCTGTTATTATTTTTGGCTCCAGTTGCAGAATCTTCTGAACCCTAACGTTACTCCTTTCTTTTCCCCCTCTCACTCTCTTTCACATTGCATGGGTCCGTACTCCTAAATTACATCTTTGGTTGCACTCTGTGCGCATTTCTTTTCTCTTTCTTTTTCTTTTCGACTCGGACGGACCAGATAAAATCTCTATGGGGATTCTATTTTGGAATATCTATATGTTACCTGGTCCTCTGGCTTTCTGTTTCTTATTGAACCCTATCCAAACTAGTACTTTTACAAACAGTGGCCCTCCTTTCTTCCGCACATCCCTTTCCTTTCCCTTTTTTCATCCGGTGTTAGAAAAATGCTGGAAAATCTAGGTGATAATCTATCTTCTCCAGCATGGTTGAATATTTCATCAATGGGGCGCGTTTTCCTCTACCATAATTTACTGGCTTCGCGGCACTTCGCTACCAGACGTTTCGAAACCACCTGGATGTTTCGCAACCATGACATTCTGAAACCTGTTATGTAGAAACTGTGACGTTTCAAAACCAGACGTTTCGCAACCGCTATATGATAGGTAGAACTGTATGTCTGACCCAATTAAACGCTTTTCATCGGTTGCGAAACGTCAGAGTATCGAAATGTCAGTTCTCGAAGTTTCACAGTAGCGAAACGTCAGAGTATCGAAATGTCTAGTTGCGAAGTGTCGCGGAGCCATTTTCCTGATATCCATCACTTAGAAACTTGTGAGGACGTCAGAATGAATGCACTGTTGAGAAAACGTAAGAATTTTCAAAAATGCTCTATTCAACTGTATCGGAAAACATTTGGAAGATTTTAGAGACATGAAATTTGACTTTGACCAGGTAAAAAGCCCTGCGATCTTTCTGGTATACCTACGTGTTCCACTTTTACTCCTCTCTTTTATCATTCAAAATCGCATTTTTCAGACCAATCCTCAACCTATCACTCACCATGGCCGACGAAGCTGCCCCACTCGTTGCTGCCCTTGGCGCCGAACCTGCTGCTCCAGCCGCCGATGCCGCCGCCCCAGAGATATTCTATCAGATCGAATCAAAGGATAACCAAGTATTCCGATTCTCTGAGCTGGCTATTCAACAAGCCGACACTCTGAACATCATGGTCCAAACAATGGGATACGATGCTAAAGGAATTATTCCACTCGAGAACATCGATGGAGACACTTTGAATTTGGTCTTCAAATGGTGCGAGCATCACGCGGGAGAGCCGATTCCAGAAGACGATGAAGATGTTCCGCAAAACGTTGTGATCCCACCATGGGATGAGGAGTTGATGAAGATTGACAACAAGAGACTGTTCAATCTGATCTGTGCGGCAAATTACTTGAATGTAAAGCAGCTTCTCAACGTGGCATGCAAGAAAGTGGCCAACATGGTTACGGGAAGGACTCCAGAGGAGATGCGGATCATCTTCGGAATTCCGTCGGATGAGGAGGATGAGGCTGCTACTGCCGCTGCTAAATCTGCAAGAGAGGATCCACAGGAGGGACCTAGCAATTCTTAACTTATTTATTTTTATGAAATTGTGATCTCTGTCTTTCTGATTTTGGAGCTGAATATGAACAGTTTTTTTGAAACCTGTATTGGTTTTTCATTGAAAAAAATATGTGGGAAAGACATCAGTTAGTCACCTTGAAGGCGCAAATAGGGTCTTGCCACGGAAAAGTGGGTACTGTATGACTTTTTGGTTTTGGAACGGCACGTACTACGAGATAAGTTCAATCTATGAGAAAACAGATTTTTTGATTGCCCAATCACGTCTATCATGATGAGGCTGTGAACAAAAAAAATGCATGTGCTTTTGAAGTTAAAGGTGGCCGGACAGGAACGCCTCGTGTTGCAGAAATTAGTGCAAATACGCAATTTGAAGTAAGATGTGGTGTATGCACTAATTTGTCATGTCGCAACGGAATAGCGACGAAGAATAAAATGTGTAACAATGTGTAATAATTAATCGAATCACCTAATTAGAACAAGTTTAATCGACTATATAAGACACCATCTATTTTGTATCATTATCTCATTCCTTTACTGAATAAACCGTCAAAGCCAGCCACTGAACCCCCTGTTGCATCGTTTATGTCAGTTTACCATATTTTGGTACAAGACAAAAATGATTGCCGTCTATGGGGTTGAACTTACACCCCACGTAAATTTGGTGCCGCGTGCACTACCGACTGCGCCACAAAGGCGAAAAGAAAGAGCGCATTTTTCTACCCTTAAAAACGCGGCTGTTCTGTAACTTTGCAGAGGGGCCTATAACTACTTCTGGAGTTGAAATTTAAATTTAGTGTTCTTCATTCTTCAATTCTACCAGAAATATTTTTTAGCTGTCCGGCCACCTTTAAGCATTTCTTGGCGACGGATGTAGCACAGCCCTGATCTCATATTTCCAAATCGCTTGGATTTTTTAGTTCTGTAAGAGATTCACAGAAATACAATAATACTTTTGAGACCTCACAAAAATCGCGCCTGCGCGTTTACGGTCAACCTCAATGCTTTGCGATGAAATCCAAAAGTATTGCTCAGCCCTGATCTCATGTTTTATCTCACTGGAATCCTATGCTTCCGTAAAAGATTCCAAAAAGTACAGTAATACCTTCAATCGTGGTGAGACCTACAGAAAAGATTGCCTGTGCCTTTAAGGTAAGTGAAGCTACTCTAGAACGCAGATGATTCTCGAAGATTCTAGGTCCTATATCTTCAAGTTAATTTCGAAAAATGTCTAGTTCCGCCTTACAAATACCAAGATGACCCTTCCCTCTGTTCATTCTCCTATCTCTTCTTATCTTCACTGAACAGTTGGTTGTTTCACAAAACATTCATTCATTTCATTCATTTCATTCTACTTCCTTGTCTCAATGTTTCTTAGATTTTCACTTATTCTGTTCCTTATTTCTTTCGTATTTTGCGAGAAAATCTATCCGGATGACGCCTTTAAAATCACATTTGATCATGAAAATCGGACATATTATGGTAGAGAGTATGTCGGGGTCACTGTGACTCATTTGAGGAAGGATGGAGATCCGGTGAGTAATCCGAACCTAGAATTAGTTCCTTAGGATTCGGAAGCCTCAGAAAAGTTTCTGACGTTCTAGCCGAATTTTCTTTGACTGTCAATATTTTTTTGAAATTTGACCCTTCTAGAATCGTAGTTGATTTTCCAATCATTCCAGGACCTGAAACAAGTCATCATTAACACCATATCCCGCGTGAAAACATTCCGCCGCAGTTGTGAAGACATTGAAAACTGTGAAATCCAAGATTCTACTTTCGTGAAACTTTCCACGGGACACCGCTTCTTTTACCCATTTGAGGATCCCGTTAGAATCGGTTTGAACACAATTAAAGTGAAGCCAGCGTACATTAGTGATGCCTTTCATTCGTCGTTTGAAGGTAAGGGAATTTGTGAAAACAGAATCTTTTCAAAAGCTATGGGAGAATTTGATTTTTTTTAAGGGATAAATGGATATGAAAGACATGGAATGTTCATTGAAATCAAGACAAAGGATAATCGAACTCAGGATTTTCCAATCGTGTATTATAATGGTCAGTTTTTTTCGGGTTTGTGACACAATATTTTCTAAAAATAAGCAACTTTGATCCCAGGCAGGTTACCAAGACTTTGAAACCGTCTTCTGCATTTTTGTGTGAAATCTTTTCTTCGGTGTCTGCGGACATGGCGTCAGATTCGACGACACGGTATTTTCTTTTAGTTGTTTCTCAAAAGTTGCCCAGAAAACCATAAAAATCGGTCAAAAGACTGCCTAAATGATAGCCAAAGAAAAACCTTAAAGGCGCACGCAGGGTTTTTTTTCTATGGCAAGACGTGTACTGTAAGGAAGTTGGTAAGACTTTTCAGAAAAAAAAAAATGTCTGCGCTTTCAAAGTTGTGGTGTTTGCGTACTTGGCATCAGACTTGACAACAAGTCAGTATTCCTTAAATAATCCAGATATTTCAACTGAGATCCATCTTGATAAATGAAAAGTGTCACTATATCAGATGTTTCCAGCTATCCGTGGAATTGATTTGAGCAACAACTCTTTATATGAGAAACCTCTCGTTTGTGAACAAAAAGCTTCAATTCAAGGAAAAGACATTTCTGTGAAAATCGAACTCCCCAAAAATGGATGGGTTTACCCTGAAACTATTCCAGTCAAAGTGACCATTGAGAATAAAAGTTCGTGGATTGTCAAGCAGGTATCTCCTTGGAAGATAGTTACTTGAAGAAATTCAGCTTTCAGATTATTGGAGAAGTAGTAATGAGTCAAACGACCTATACTCGAATTGGCAAGAAGGATTATGAACTTGAATTCTATAAATTAAAAGAGTCAGACAGAGTTTTGGCAAATTCAACTGTTGCAAGTGCCACCTGGGAACCCAAGAAAGTACTAAACTTTTACGATCATTTCGCAAAAAATATCGATATTCAGAATACGTTCTCCCAAAAAGAAACTGTAACAGTACCAATCCAACACAGAAGTACATCATTCCTTCATTCCATTGAACTCACCGATATTCCTCTTATTCAGAATAAGCATTTTGTCAAGGTAAGTACCCGTGAAGCATTCTTCTGGTGCAAAAATTGTTTCAGGTCTCCGTCCAACTCACAAATCCTGCCGAGACATCTGACCTTGTTATTCCCACTTCTTTGGATTGTGAATTCCCAGTTACATTTGGAATTGTGCCAACTGAGAATACAAATGTGAAGTTTCCAACAAAGACAGTCCCAGCGGATAAGAAGTATCAAGCAAAATTAGATGGAATAGAGAATATTGTTTCATATCCGTCGTTCGAGCAATTGAGGAAGTTATGATTGTTTTGATGGGGTGATTTTTGATTGATAAATGATGTTTACCCTACTTGAAACAGTTATTGGGCGCGCCGTGAGCAGCTGTGCATTAAAGAAATGGTGTAGGTCAAATGAGAAAATACCAAAAATCAAGAGGAAGCGTCATTTCAAATTAAAGTCGTTTCAAATCAACACTTGATTCCAGTCTAGATCCAGAGAATTTTCGCGTTGATTTTTTTCCAGTTCTCGTCACGCCAGTAGGTACAAGTTGCAAAAATCCATACTACTAAATACAGCGTTTCATAATTTTATGCCAGAAGTTTTTTGAGGCTGCTTTCTCGTTTTGAATTTATAAATGGAATTAAGAACTCCCCTGACTCTACAACAGGAGTTAAAAATTTTATCCATGATACCTACCTTTTGATCTTTATCCTCCATTTTGTCATGGCACCTCTAAAAGCACACAGAGCCGATAATTTCAACAACAACTATCCCTCAAGATGAACTACTCTGAATTCTAGCTAGCCATCTCTCCAATTTTCACAAATTTCTCAAACAATAACTCTCAAAAGTTCTTTGCTCTTGCTCCGATCATTGAATGCCAATGGATCCTTCGTTCATTCGCATTCCATTGTTCTTCGTCCAAAATGAAATTAGTGTACTTGTATGTACATACATGTATCTACAATATTTCACTTGTAATTCTTGTTGCGTCAGTCCAATTACACCAATGCTCCTTGAGCAGCATTTTTCGAAAAAAGAGAGACAATTCTCTAATTGACTTGTTATGTCTCAAAGGAGGGGTCTGAAGAGAGAAGGAGCTTACAAGGGACTTCAGAATATATCTACTTTGGGAATCTTCTAGAAAGTTGTGTACTAGTACTTTCGAAGGTCCTGAAAAAGAATCTGAATTCAAAATCGGCTAGATATTAACGGTTGGCTGGAAATTTCAGCTCAAAAATCCGCCGAAAAGCGCCTCTATTTAAGGCGACCCCGGCCAGTGGGAACTACAGGTCGAGTGGCCAAGTGGTTAGTGGCGTAGGTAGCGTAAGGGTGTTTCGAGGAAGGTATACCAAGGTTCGACTCCCGACACCCTCAAACGTTTTTTACATTTCTTCAAATGATTCTCAAGCTTTCTAGAATGACACAGATAATTCCGAAAGAAGCAAGTCATTTCGATTTGGTAAATTTTTTTATTAAATTAACAATGTGTTGGTACAATCGTGAAACTCGATTACCAAATGATCATAACAGAAATAATCTTCGCACCAACGACATCATGGTTTGAAGACTAGGACGGACTCGAGAACCGTTGTTGAGGAAACCTTTCTTTGAACCATAGTATTCCACTGCCTTCTCCACTTTTTCCTGCTCAACAAGTACTCCTCGACTGAACTGCACCATATTCGGTTGACCGGGAGTTTTGATTACATCCGGAAAAACTGTGATTTTGTGATACTCTTCGTCCTCTGGAGTCCAACCTGAGAAATACTATAAGTTATTATTATTTAAAAACATTTTCAACTCACTCAAATCTTTGGTGTCGTCCTCAAACTGATTCAAGTACTCCTCAGAAATCAAATCAACGTCACCTTCGTTCAACGAATTGAGCATTTCGAGCATAACATTGGCTGACTTTATCTCCTTTTCATTAAGAGTAGGGCGTTTTGGACTTCCCTTCCAATGGGCGTTAACATAGTCCAGCACACGATCGGCGGCATCCGATGAAGAATCCATCAGTTATAGGCAAAGTAGAAACACAAAAACAAACGAAAAAAGCAATAAAAGTGATTAATAATGAAGAAACGCGCTATATATATGCTCTCAACTGGGCTCTAGAAAGTTCTAGCTTCTTGCTAGATTTTTTCGGAATTATCTGTGTCATTCTAGAAAGCTTGAGAATCATTTGAAGAAATGTAAAAAACATTTTGAGGGTGTCGGGAGTCGAACCTTGGTATACCTTCCTCGAAACACCCTTACGCTACCTACGCCACTAACCACTTGGCCACTCGACCTGTAGTTCCCACTGGCCGGGGTCGCCATAAATAGAGGCGCTTTTCGGCGGATTTTTGAGCTGAAATTTCCAGCCAACCGTTAATATCTAGCCGATTTTGAATTCAGATTCTTTTTCAGGACCTTCGAAAGTACTAGTACACAACTTTCTAGAAGATTCCCAAAGTAGATATATTCTGAAGTCCCTTGTTAGGCTTCAGTTGAAAGAAGAAATGAACGAAATCGTTAGGAAGAGAAGGAGTTTAAGGTCAATTCTATTTTCTCCTCTTTTCATTAATTTCTTCCATTCCATTCCATTTTCATTCCATTCTTCCACCCTCTCTTTTTTTAAATGGGTCAACTATTTTAGTCCAGTTTTCGAAGAAAATATACTCTGACGGATTTTTAGATTCCTAGAATCTAAATAAGTTTTTCTTCGTGATTTTTTCTTTTGCCTGAATTTTGTATTCATTGAATATTTTATGCGTTTATTCTGAAGAATGACCTAGAGAGAATAGGAGACCTTTTCAAAATTTAATGTTCTCTCAGTATGTTTTGTTGGAGTTGAACTTATGATTTTCCTTATATTCATGATATATTTGGAAGAAAACTGAGTCAAATTTATCAAATTCCGATTGAGAATTTGAAGACAAATTTCTTTGTTTTCAATATCTCAAAACCATCCTCTCTTAGTCCAGTTAGACATATATTTCATGAATAAGTCCCAAAGAACTCCAGCTGTTCGATGACCAGAACCAATTAGTGGAAGAAAGAAGTGAGTGACAAATTTGTCTATTTTGGTGTACTACCTTTTCTCAGACATCAAGTTAAATCAATTTTTAAGAGGGTGCATCCTGAAGGTTATCTGGAATTGAAATATGATTAAGCTGTCATGAAACCCACCACTAGTACTGTATCTTCAGCGCAGTATAACTCGATTGTCTTGAGAGTCGTCGAAAAGTTTTCAACTAATAAAATCTCTAAATTGAGTTGATGAACATTTGTCTAGTTGACAAAATCTTCAACTGGTGAGGTGAACCGAAATATATTGCTCTGAACATGCAGTACGGGGTGTACCCATGGCTGTCAAATCGCGCCTTTTTCGGCAGCAGCCCGTCATCTGACAGCCCTTGGAGTACCTATAATACAAGGAATTATTTCATAGGAAATTGCAGATCTCGTATATAATTACAAAAACTATAAGTAATGCACTACAGTAACTTTAAAAAAGTTCATTTTAGAAAAGCTGAAAAAGTGAAAATGGCGTTCCTTTCCGAGTTTCCAACCTACCGGTCAGGATGATGTCCCATTTTTTCTATATGTTGCTGAATATCTCATCCTTTTCCTTTTTCTATTACTGACCTTATTCATTGTATCCTTTTCAACTTCCAGAACTTTCCATTTAATAATTGTGTTAAATTGCTCTCTTCTACGTGCACACCATCATGTGTTCTTTTGCACATTTTACCCTATTTTAATTAGTTTCTCTCTCTCTCTCTCTTTCAACTTTTCATTCCAAAGGAAGACATCAAGTAGTAGAGTTGCACCCCTTTTCTCTCAATTTAAGTTTAATGACACCCATGCTGTTACGTAAACTTTTTTTGTTGCAAAGAGATGTTTATTCCATTAAATAGGTTTTTTTGTGGAAAATGTTGTCTTGATGCTCCGGGAGCTTCCAATTATCACGATTTTAATGTTAGAACCTCCCTAGATTCCAGACACTGTTACATTTGAGCTGGCTCAGACACGTCGTCTGTTATTTCGTGTAAATGTCTCGATGTGGTGTTTGCGTACAAAACTAAAATGTCGTAATTTATGATTCCTGAATTGGAAACACAGGAGATTCTAGAGAATTTCTTCAAATGTGAACAGAAGAGGAGGCGGTTTGCTGAATCAGAACTGCTCCGAATCAGAACTGTCTCATATCTTAAAAGTGGGCGGAGTTAGAAAAAAGTT
>GL380164.1:21948-70861 GCA_000143925.2 Caenorhabditis brenneri | reverse complement strand
TGAAAAAAATGTGTTACATTCCTTTCCCAAATACTGAGGATAATTTTATGTAATTATGCTTTTGACAAACAAAAAATTGTCAACTTTTGGTGCTCGGTTTTCACGTGCTCCTTTTTTCACAACGAGCAGTACTACCGAAAAACGGTCAACTGCAAAGTTGTAGAGAATTGTAGATCCCACAATTTTCTAGTTGATCATTTTTTATGAAATTGTGTCTCTGGTTAGATATGAGTTCATCTTTGAAGAGTACTCCTATCAACCAGGAGATTGAACCTTCAGTAAAAAGAATTCACGCAAATAATGAGAGGAATATTTTTTCACGTGCACGGCAAAACTTTTTCCAAGTGAAAAGAAAGGGGTGAAGTGCACGGCAAAATGGCCTTTTTGGACACTTTGGGAGCCGGTATCTGCCTTCGGAATCATCTTCGAACCTACCTCCAAGAGGATTTTTCCTATTCCCCAAAATTATGAATCGATTCACGTAAAAATATCGATACTTTTTCGAATACTTTACTACCCCTTTAAACTCCAGAAACTCTGACAGATTCACCTTTGATTTCAAATTTTATATACTGTTTCCCAACTATATTTCATAAATTTTTAGGAAGAGCAACGCCCACTGTTTACCATCTTCGTTCTCGTCTGCGGCGTGGTCGGCGGCCTCATCGTCGTCATCTCCGTTGTCTATCTCTACAGATACTGTCTGAAAAGGAGAAATCCGGTCACTACGTGAGTTATATTCTGAAAATCCACACTCAACCCCTTTCCAATTTCCAGAACGGTGAATCCGGATTTCAAGAGAGAACACATTCGGAGTGTCGTCGTTGGTCTGAGCCGACCACTGCCCTTGCCGCAAGAGTTCCTAAACTCGTCAACACCTAAACACACCTCAACGACTACATTAGGATTTGAGGACGAACACGATATCGATAATAGTATATCAGTGGTGCCGTTGATTGTCACACAAGACTCGAATTATGCACTGAGATTGTCACAGAACACCTATAATAGTGAGTTTTTTGTGAGAGAATTGGGGACTATTTTTGTTGGGGGTTTTTCAAGCTCAGCTTCGCAGGCTTAAGTTTGTTAGATCATCTAAACCTGATCATCACTTTAGTTGTTTGGTGAGCTTTGATTTGGTTGCTTGTTAAGATCTAACTGGCAATATCATCCAACTTCTGCGTGGATTCTAAGGCTCCTTAGGCTGAGTCTCAAGTAGAACTATTATTTAGCGACAAGGCTTGTAGATCCCTAACTTTACCTGCCTTCTGGGCTCAAATTTGGCTAATTTAACTTCTCCCATCTTGTCTTGAAATTCAGATTTAGCTACTAATCAGACTTAGACGCAGCTGTTCCTTAGGCCTAGTCCCTGGTAGCCTTTAGAAGTTACAGAATCTGAGTTCCAGGATCAAATATGATAAAATATTATTCTACTTCAGGCTTAGGTATACTTGTTTTCTGGACTGAAATATATATCTCAACCATTTTTTAGACTAAAGTAAAATCCAACTCAGGTCTAGCCGCTCCTCGATCGAGAACCCAAATTTCCACAGACTCATAGCTCCCCAATACCCGACTATCCAAATTCCAGCTCTCCTCTCCGTCTCCCCAGCTCCAACCCGTGCTCATTCTGCCGAACTTCATCCTCCAGAAGTCGCCGACGAGATCCGCAGGAGCTCTTTTGAAGTGCAACGTGGCACCGGAAGACAACTCCCGAGTACCGAAGGATTGGAGGTTAGTCTCAAAAGCGGGAATTTCAAATTTTCATTAAAAAATTGAAAAAAAAAACAATAAGAAAGATGGCAAGGCGACAAAGTTATTGATTTCTTGTGGGGATGATGGGATGAAAACAAAAAAAAAGAGATATAATTCTCAAAAAAAAGGAAAAACGTGGCATGGATTCTGGGATTTGAAAGAGTCATTTCGGCGGGAAAAAGATGGGCGTGGCAAATCATTAAAAAAAAAGAAGAATTTCAAGAAAAAAGGTGTCTACCCGTCACTCTCATGGGGTGGCTTTCGTGTTCTAAAACTCTGAGGGGGGAAGATTTTAAAATTCACAAAAAATGAAGGAAAGTGGGTAGGAAATGGATTATTAGAAAATTATTAATTTTGATTAGAGGAGAAAAGAAAATGTTATTACTGTTTGTTATCGCATGGAAAGCATTTTTCTAAAGCTGGTAGCAGGTAGATTGCTGCGGCACTTGGAGCATAGTTCACTGACATCTTTGGATCTGCTAATTGATGTTCTTGCTTCTGATGGAGCTGTTGTTCATCATAGGTTGTGGTGATGGTTTTGCACGTTTTGCATCTGGAAAACAGTGAATTTAGGGTTATGAGGTAGTGCCTAAGGCTAAGAGATAGGCCTAAGCCTAAGATACGGAGCTCAACCTGAATTTGGAAATGAGCTGGGCCAAATATACAAAATATAACATCATCTAAACCTAAGATCTGAAGTTCAGCACAAACTCCAAGAAGTTGAGTCTTTATGGCAGCTTAACCTTGACTGACCGATATGAGGGCCCAAAGTATATGTGCTCACGGAAATCCAAACCCTACTGAATAGTTCACCCTACCTTTTTTTCCTAAGCCCAAGGGAAAGTAGGTCCCAAATGGCAAGTAGGTTAGTGAACCCTAAACCAAGGCGTTCAAGAAACGGTCTAGAAACATTTTTTAGCTTCTACCAAAACAAAATCAGCAAATTGAACCCCAACTTACTTGATAGTATGATTAGTCTGCACATGTCGAATCATGGCGGCCTTATCCCTTCTGACTCTTGCATTACAAACTCCACAAGTCTGCTCCGCAGCCTTCCCTCTCAAAATCTCTGTCAAATACGAATCGGCATTCCGATTCGACTCCTTCTTCGGCCTGGATGATGTCTTTGGAAAGCATTGCGAAAGGACTAAACACATCTTTGGCATGTCTCTCTTATCCACAAACATATCCACTTTTCGGGGATGCTCTACTCGCATATGGGAATAGATTTTGTACTTGTCAATCGCCTGCCACCCGCATAATCTGCATTGATAACAGCCGGCGTCTGCGTGCTCTGCCACATGAACTGCCATCATGTTCTCGTGATTATCCACGTGTTTCTTGCACAATCCACATTGCAGTGCTTTGTCTCTGAAACTGGATAATTGGATAGGAAGGTTAGCATGAGCCTAAGCTTCTATAATCACCTAAATCTAAGGGTGTTCACCTAAAATCACAAAATAGAACTCACTGTTGTCTCATGTACTTCATCCTTCTATAAAACTCCACGTGTGCTTTCCTCTTCTCTTTTCCATCGATTGCCACGTCAACTGACTCAATATCCACAAACTCCTCTTCCTCCTCTTCTTCATCTTCCTCTTCCTTCTTAGAAGACGTGCTTGGAGAGGATGCTGGAAGAGATCCAGATCCAGATGCAGAGGCCGAAGGCGTCGGAATCACTGGAACGAATTCTGGAGGCATTGAGACCGAGGAGATCTTCCTAAGCGATTCCAATGGAGTAGGGGATTGCTGAATGATGATTGGTGGTGTTGTACACTTGCTCATCACAACAGAACTCGAGGATTCCAATTGATTTTGGAGGAGAGAATTGAGAGTGTTGAAGACTCCGGGTGGGGTGCCACTTTGTGGAGTAACTGAAGATGCAATGGAGGTTGTGGGAGTGAGAGTTGGTGTGGGAAGGGTTGTTGGCACTGTAGCCGATGTGAATAGTGGGAGATTGAATGTGGAGGGGATGAAAGACGATGTTGATATTGTTGGAGACGGCAGGATTGGAGTTGAAGCCAGCGATTGGAGGGCTGAAAAAGTTTTGAATTGAATTTTGTAGGATTTTCATGGGAAGAAGATTCAGGAAAGCTCATTTTTGGATTTTACCTATAAAGTTCCATCAGAAAGTCACCTCGAAATTCTCCAAACTTGGATTTCTTAGTGCTCTATTAGTGCTCACCTTGCTGACTCTGAATCGCCTGCTGCAACAATATCAACGCTGCCAGATTCGCATCCAGCCCGTTATTGTGATGTTGTTGTGTTATCGTCGTAGTATTTGGTATCGAATGTGATTTGATCGTCGGCCAAACAGACGGCGGCGATGGCGTCGTCGCCTGTGATGTCATCGATGAGAAGAGCATCTGTAAAGAAAGAAAACGAATTGTATGGAACAATATTGTTTTATTTTGTTTCATGTACATATGCTTCTCTTTATATATACAAAAAATGTACGATGAGTGTACATATGGTCAGAAAAAAAAATAGAATGTGTACCTATGTGGGAAGGGGTGGTGGGAAAGAGAACTAACTTTCAAAAACCATATATTCTGGGTCAACATTTTCTCTCCGTGTGAGAGTGAGTTATGAGTCAGGACAAACAGATGATCACAGAGAAAACCTAACCACAATAAAACACAAGTGGAGAACATAAATAGAGACATCAATTACATGGAAGTTCACTTCTGTTGCATTTGATCTATGCCCCGAATGGAATCGAACCTGGCACCCTTTGCATCATAGCCAACGCTTTTACCAGTTGCGCCACATACTTAAAGTCAGCGGCGTATACTTTTGTTCGATATGAACTAAGAACCCAACTTATTTTACCGTCTTACGTGCCATGGAAAATTAGTGTCTAGTGGTCTGTCCGGTTACAGTTTTGCCCCTCACGCACAGAGCTCAGGTTCGATTCCCACCCGGGGCAAATCTTTTTTGTTTTTTTTTTTGGGAAGTCAGAACACCGTGCCCTAGTGCGTTCTGAATCAGAAAAGGCTTATCCTAAGCAGAGAGCTCATCTGATCCAAACGATCCACACCATACATCTATTCAAAAAATCAGAAAAAGTTGAACTCCTCCACACAAAACTTTCTTTCCCTTTTATATACTGCCAAATAGCCCGTGCCAAAAAGAGAGCACATAAGCTGAGCAAGCAGAGTTTCAAACCGCATTTCTATCCGGTGCGAACATGCAAAAGTATGGAGTCAAAAGTCATTTCCTGCCCCTCTCACTTACCATTGGATTCTGCTGTGGAGTGGTCGACACAGCCGACGCTAGTAACTTTTGCAACTGTCCTTGATCCATTGTCCGCATTGCTCAGATCATAATTTGGGTAAATATGTGTGTCTGGAAAATAAGGAAGAGGTAGAAGAAATCGCAAAGAAGAAAATGTGTCAAAAAAAGAGAGAAGAACGAAGAAACGACGAAAATTGAGTTTATCCGGAAAAGGGACACAAGAAAACTGACACTTTTCTTCTTTTTTTCCTTCATCCTCAACAGGCCTATGACCCTGTAAGGACAGAAAAAGGAGAAGAAGGAAAAGCCAAAGGAAGGATGGGGATGAGCAAGAAGAAAGGGAGGAGGAGAAGGAGAAAATTGAGTTTATCCGGAGAAAAAACTACAAGAAAAAACTACATTTTTTTTCGACGAAGAGAAAGTCTCAGAAGAGGAAGACTCCCTGAGCCGCTTATGACCTAATTTGCATCTTATTGAGAATGGAATGGATGATTTTGATGATGATGAAAACAAGGAAGATGGAAGAGGAGGAGGAGCCAGAACAGGAGGAGGAGGAAGAGGAATGTTGAAAAAATGATAGGAAGACGACGTCAAAAAGACTCGAAATTTGGAGTTTGAAGCTTCACAGAACATAGTGCATACGAGGGTTTTAGAAGGTTTTTCAAGACCTAAATAGATTTTTTGCTGGTGGTGGTTCTGACCATTTTGTAGTTGGGCTTTTGGAATATTCAGGAAATTAATATTTTTTGATCTTTTTGGACTCGGTTTGCAAAAAAGTGTGAGTAGAGACCCAGACAACGAGAGTACTCTCGTCGTCTGCCACCCTCTCCGCGCGACTAACTTTTGAGACTGTATATCTCTGCTCCTGTTAGAGCTATCAAAAAGTTGTAAACATCAAAGATATGCGAAATTTTGATTCTACACAAATCTTCAGTTAACAATTTTTTGATATCTCCCCCGCCAAGTGAGTTAAGTTGCTTTGTTTGGCTAGACTAGACTTCGCCAAATAGTCCAAAAGGCTATAAACCAACTTCACTATTTGAAGCATTTCATTCTTTTGAACTGTGGAAAAAAGTTCAAAAAACAGTCACTCCAGACAGGGAACCATAACCTAGCACTTTTCCATTCACTTATATTCAATTCTTTGTGATAAACCGTGCGAAAAGTATGTGTTCCGAGTAGTTTTTCGAGGAATTATTTCACACACGTCAGACAATTGGAACGCCGACGCAAATTTCGAACTATTTTCTTGGAATTCAACTTTCAGTTTTTTCATCGGGTAGAAACTAAGTACTGGGGGCTACAAGGCAGGAGAAAATTGTTAGTTTATATACTAGTGGCCACTGACTGGGTGACGATGTCTGAATTGGCCGAATTTGTGATTTTGAGTCTATCTATCAGAAGGTCTGGTGTCTTAGATAGATTAGTTGATTGATCTGAACACCGAGAAGGGGGGAAGAAATCATGAAAAAACAACAGAATGATATTTGAACTAGATAGGTAGGAGTGTGGAATGGGTTCTAATAGAAAGGCATGTCTAAATTTCTTTCGAAAAGAGAGAATAAGTTTCCGGAAAAAAATAAAAAAAGAATGACCACCAGTGGGAGTCGAACCCTGGATCTCTTGAATAAAAGGCAAAACGACAACCGTTACGCCACGAGAGCAATCTTTGCATGAGCGCATAAGGCATAGATAAAAGGGGCAGTGCGCCAAGGAGGAAGGGTTACAGTATCCAATTTTTCGAGGAAATGTTCTAATTTTGTGACATAAACAAAAAACTAGTTTCATCGAATGACCTGTTTTTCCTCTCGTGATTCGTTTCAAAAATTAACTGCTGATCTATTTTTCTAAGATCGATCTGACAGAGAGAACAAAGATTCTGAGAAGGAAGTTGCTGTGTCAAGTACACTGTATTTACAGAAATTCGGGCTCTATTAAAAGAGCACCCATGCTTAAATTATTCGAAAAGGGGACATCTAACTAGATTACTAGAACACCTTCTTCAAAAAAGAATCGTGCTTTGATTTCGTGTCAAATTTTTCGAGAACAGGTGAAATTCCTAAGCCTCTAAAGTTCAAAAAATTAATAATTACACCCTCTCGGAAAGTCTGTTTTTTTCCTTCTCTTTTTCCACAGATGTTTTAGTTTATAAACTTTAGGGCGAAAAAGTTTATAAAACACAAAAGTCTAGAGGCATCAAGAGAATTCCAAACAATCTCTGCTAGGGAATCAAAGAGGGCAATTTATTTATCGAGAATTGAGTCACTTTTATATACAAATGGGGGTTCCCCTGGGATGCAAATGAGCATGGGGTTGGGGTGAAAAAATGAATTAATTTAGCATGATTATTGGTCAGGAAGGGAGGTTCAGGAAGGGGTGTTCAAAGCACAGAGTACGGTTTTTTGGGAGTGGAGTTTGATGTAGAGGAGAAGGGTGCCCTTGTAATGAAGGTTTTACGGAGAAAACTTGTGGGGAATAGCAATCAAGAGATTATACATGAGAATAAAGTGGAAGATTCCAAGAAAAGCTCTAATAGAAGGGCACCCAAGTTTTTGATGACTCAGAAGAATGAGCAAAATTTGGAACAATTTCGAGAAAATATTTAGAGAAAAACATGGAAAATTTCTCAGATAATTAACTCCTGATTTTTCTGGTTTTGAGCACAAATTTTTTAGAAATTGCAGTTAAAAAAAGTATATATAATAAAAAATTTGAGGTATAAAAAATTACAAAAAACTTTTTTTCTAAAAAATGATTAAATGTAGTGTAAAAAATTGAAAAAATGTGGATGAGCAAAAACATTTTTTGATGGGATTTTGTTACAAAACTGCATTTTGAGAGTCAATCACAAAAAATCGAAAGATGCTCCATCGGACTTGGATGCTCATTTTGAGCCAAATGGTCCCAAAAATGACCAAAAGCCCTCCGAGAAGAAAACCATACATTTCTAACAACTTTTGCATTTTTAAACCGCTCTCCTTTCTCTCTCTCTCTCTCTCTCTCTCTCTCTTCTGCTCAAAATGCTCAGAAAATATTTGGACCTAGAAACATCATCACCAAAGAGTTCTTCTTCTTTCTCTTTAAATAGCCTCCCCTCGGCTCGTCCGTCCGTTTGTCCCCCACCCTCTTATATACAAAAGTTTTGTGTATTTGCTCAACTTTTGTGGTGTGACACACACACACAAGGGGCTCCCTCTACAGTTCTTTTTTCTCTTCTTTCACTTATAACCCCAATGGACATGTCGTTTTGTAGAGGTATAAGGAAGAGAAAAGTTTGTTTAAACTTTTTCCCGAAAATCACCCGTTTTCCCGAAAAGTCAGAGAGAAAAAGTGTTCGTCTGTTCTTTTACTGATAATACGGAAAACGAAGAAAAAAGGTTAGGATTTGAAGAAAAGGGAAAAAAGGAAAATAAAGATATTTGAAAAATGCGGAAGAAGGGGATAGTAAGAAAAATGATAGGATAGATAAGATAAGTACTTTTTTGATAGTAATTGAGAGATAAAAAAGTACGAAAGTTCAGAGAAAAGAGTCTAGGAGTTTTAGTGGCAGGATTTCATAAGAGTCAAGTTTTTTGAATTGTTTTGACACCTGTGCATATTCTTCTGATTGATTTATTGAGTTTGTGCTCTGCTCCAGAAGTTGGGAGCCGTATTTTTAGGATCCCTAGTTTTCTGGAGCCAACGTGGTGGAGCCGGTACCCAAGTTCGACCGAACCTGAGAAATAAAAATAGTGCACAGAATCAGAATTCCAATCACAGGTTTCCAAAAGCTCTCTCTTGCTCGAAATTCGTTTGGAAAAAATTTCGGAGCTCTCAGGATAAACTCAATCAGAATGAGGAGTGGAAAATCTACCTCCAATACAAGGGCACCTTCCAAATACCTTCAAAACAAAAATTCCGAAAAAACCGGGGTTTTCACCAAGCACAGGAATTGATTCCTCTATTATAGGTGCATGTCCTGCAGCTCGCTCTAGATCCATGCTCTTCTATTCTATTGAAGGTTTTTTGGTCCCTTTTTGTGATTTCTAGGCCACCCATGGATCTTCCAAAATCAAGTCTTTTGCTACCTTTTTTATAGAAAGTCCCAAAAAAGTTTCCAGCTATATATACTATATAATCCCACGTCATTCTCTCTCCCTAGAACTATCACCATCATCATCCAATTTTATTGTTTTCCCCCACGGGGTTTTCCGCTTGCAAACAGTCCATTTCACTTAGTATTTAGTGAGAGAGAGAGAGAGAGAAGTTTGGAACTGAATTTCGCTTGTATTTATAGTTACACACTCACTCAGGTTGATAGGAAAGACTACATAGGGAGATGAAGAGACGCAGAAGGAAAGGAAAGTAGGTGCTGATGTTTCAACTTGAGAGATACGGGAAAGAAAGCAAAAGGACTAGAAACTACACCCCGACTGGACGGTATTTAAACCACAGAGCTTTTTTTCTTCGGTTTCTCATTGGTTATATGGGAATCGAAGGAATTAGAAACACGAGATGAAAGGAGGCCGCGCATAAAAAAACTATGAGAAACGGTTTGAAGGAAGAGAGAGAGAGAATGAGAGTGCGGAGGAGGGAACCTTTAAAGATGTGTGTACCCAGAAGGACGGATAATCTGATGGGTGAAAAGATGGATGGGTGTAGAAGAGGGGGAGGGGAAGAGGGCGAAATGTATTTATTCAAGGTCGTCACCATTTGTTTCTACCGGAGAACAGACGGAAAGGGACAGATGTACTTAATAAGGGGAAGGAAGAGGATGAATGAGAAATGACCAAGTTAGATTTGAGGCTTTGATTATTTTACTTGGTATGGAGGACTGTCACTAACACAATAATGTATCACCAGATTTGTATCACACAGGTCATTCGTGGGTAGATCCGTTCAGGATGAGCGTTGTATTATAGGTCGTTACGGGTCCATAACGACTCCGTTTGCGAACGAGCGTTCGCAAACGGTCCGTAAATTTCAGTCGCAAACTGACCGTATACGGCTCTGTGCTTCTACCAATCCTTTTTGTTCCTAGAAGTTCGTAACTTCATCAATTTTCTTTTTTTAAAGCATCAGACTCTTAAAGAACAGAAAACAAATGGAATGGTAAAAACAGATCAAAATTTTAGACATCATTTTCGCAAACGGGTGGGTTACGGATCCGTAACGAGAGTCGTTTTTGATACCGATCCGGGCCGTGCGCGGCTCCGGTGCATCCGTAACGGATCGGACGCGAACGACCTGTGCATGATGGACTGCTAGTGTGTGATAATTGAATGCGTTGCGAATTTTGGAACAAATAGGGCATATGCGCTCAACCGTAAAAGGGGGAGACACAGGAATACCGTTCCAATAGAGCGCATTTTCTGAGTCCCAAAAAACGGAATTTGGTAAATTTTCTAAACGGTCAAAAAGCCGTAACGATTGTTTGGAACCCCTCTGGAGATGACGTTATATTAGAGGTATAAGAAAATCGATCAGAGCTTCTCTCTTGAAGAGTGCTCTTATAATAGAGACATTCCTTGATTTTTTGTTTGCTGGTATTTCGAAAATCTTCGAGTTTTTTTTTCGAAATTTCGAAACTCCTAATTTACGAAATCTTGGTCTCAAGTACCACAACAGCAGGTAGCATAGGTTTACCAGTTTCATTTCCAGGGTTACTGTACCTCCCCGCTCCTTTCCTGACCACCAGATGATGTAATACATACAGTTTGCACTTGCAAAACGGCTTAGGGTCACTTTCTTGAGTTCTCCTAAAAGTCAAAAATAACCTCTAAACACACGTCATGATCTCCGATTTTGGAACGTTGAAAACGAGGAGGGGGACGACGGTAAACAGGCCCTGTCGGCCGTATATTTCTCTTCCTGTCTACTCTTTGTGACTCATGACACTCTGGGGCAAAAGTCACAATCCTCAGTCAGTCTGTCTCATTTCGAAATATGCAAGGTTTGCCGGTAAGATTAGTTCAGAAAAGGACGGAAAAGGGTTGGGGAGGAGGAGGTCAAGTGTAGAGTCGGAAATTCTTCGAAACAGCTGTGTGTGGGCGCCAGGTGTTTCGAAAAAAGAGAGAGGATCACACTCCTTCCGCTTGCATCATTATCTTTTTCTTTTGAGAAAAAAAACTTGGGATCAGGAGGTACGGAATGGGGTGAGTGAGTGAGTGAGAGAGTTCAAACGACTATGGGAGGTTCGAAAATATTCGTGACTTTTAGTTTCCGTTAAGTAGAAAAGAAGTAAAAAAGTTTTGCCATCTGGTGGAATCGAACTTTGGCATTCAGATCCAAAAACAGCTGCGTTAGCCGTTAGGGCACGGTGCCGACCACCAACTGTTGCAGCTTGGCTAAAGAGATTAGTGGTGGCTTATCAAGGTTACTGGCTAGCGCAACTTGCAGTATCGGTCACAGTATCAAGTGATAAGGAAGAGAGATGGACTTTAGAAAAAATAAGTTTTGTAAAGAAGAGATAGTAAACGGTAGAGAGATTCTGGTTAGGTTTGAAGTAGAAAAAAAAAACAAAGGAATTTTTTACACAAAAATGATAAATGGTTCTGTAGCTATGAAGAATAAAACTACCGTAATCTAGGGTGCTCGATTCTTCGAGAGAGCTCAAATGAGGTGAAATATTTGGTGGTTTTGGCCTATGTTCCAATCAGGTCGGTCTGGTAGGAATGGAGTTAGGCTCACTCCGGATGGGTTACTGTAGCTAGGGATATCTGAAACTACCGCACTTCAGAGGATCTGCTCATATTAAGAGCTTGAAAGAGGATCGAGCCAAGACTTCTGGAAGTCAAGGGTTACTGTAGCTAGAACTATTATTCCTACAGTAAGCATGACCCTACAGTAACCTCCATTTTACTAGACTACATTCCGAAAATTGCGCAGTCAACGAACAAAAATCAGCTGTCCTCCTCCATCTCCTCATCCACGCTCCAATAATCCTAATTCAAGGTCCTATCCTCTCCCCACGAAAGTTCAATCTTTGGAGTGCACGTGACTGACAGTCGGATGGGATACAAAGACTACACAGTCCATCATCCATCCATCGACAAAAATTCTAAATGGTCTAGAATCATTCTCTCGCTCTCTCTCTTCGGGCACCCGTAGCCGATCTTCCCATTCGAAATGAGTTGACTTATATACCCGTCCGAAGGGTCGTGGTGACATCGAAAACCGGTTTGAGAAGTGAGAAAGAGAGAGAGAGAGAAGGGAAGTCTCATCATTTCTCTGTCACTCCCGTGTCTCTCTCCTCCTATATATTTTTGTCTTCTCATCCACCACCACGCGAGAACTTCAATACGCGCAGTCAGTCAGCATCACACTCTTCTTCAATCACTGCTGGACGACCACCCCGTGGGCACCCCCGGACATCTCCAAGGTTCACGTACTCTATCCATAAGATACGTTCCAATCGAGTGAGAGAGTATCGAATCATTGAAGAGACCGCAGAGAATGAGATAGGAATTAGAATTTTAACGGCGGAAAGTACATTATCGCGGAGAGAGAGTGAATTCGTAGTGTTGCAACACCCCGATTTGTTCGGAAACCCCCGTTTGCAACATTAATGATTCCAGAAGGTCACTATCACATGGTCTTAATTGTTTTTGGAATAAAAAAACATATAAATCCAACATGATAAGAAATGAAATCAGATGGGGGACGACCGGACATGAAAAATGTGACTTGTGATAATTAGTAGAACTACAAGTTACTAATCGAATTATGTTTTTTTTTGTTTTGAACGGGTGCAGTTTTATAAGAGGAGAGAGAAGAAGAGCAATTTTAGGCTTTAAGAATACGGTAGCTAACTGGAAAAAAAAAACGAAAATCCGCAATATCTAGCTCATAATCATTCGTATCTACCGCCTAAAGCCTGTGGAACCCTGTACTCTCCTAATTATCCTCCACTCCCTTTTGCGTTTCGCAACCGTGGGTAAGTGGCTAACGCGCTTGTTTCCAAAATTTCTGTCGCGAGTTCGATTCCTAGGCAACGCAAAAACTTTTTTCTTTTCCTCAAAGTGCTCCTCGAAACAAAATAAAACGCAATAAATAAATCTTCCTCCTCCTTTTCAAAACGATCGGAGCCTTTTCAACCAAAAGACCGACCCCCATTAAATTTTACGACGAACCAATTTTCTCTTCACTAATCCATTTTCAATCGAAGACGTCATCTGTCTTTACAAGGGGCTGCAGAAGGCACTCTTCTGAATCAGGAGAATAATTCTAGAAGGGAACCCCCACCACAAATCATTTTTATACATTCAACTTTCCACATGACTAACCTCAAAAAAGAACATCGAATAATACCAGAAACCATTTAGAATTAAGGAAAACATGTGATCCAAATGGAAAGAGAAAAACTAAATTTTTTTAGGTCATCCATAGATGAGTATCTAGTTGACTACTCTAATCTGACCCCCCTAAACTTGTGAAATTAAAAAGATTCGAAATGAAGATACGGAAAAGAGTCACAGGAGAGCGTCAGGAGAATCTTGTGGTTTAATTGAATTTCATTATTCAAGAATTTCGAAATTTCGATCCTAGAGTATGGTTCAGAAAACCTGTTTTCAGAATTCAAAAATTGAAAATTGAGAAAACCCCCAATTTTGAAATAAGAGCCTTAGAAAGTTTAGTAGAGCTATTTTCCGACTGAATATCTCGGTTACGGTGAGAGTTACAAAAAAGTGGTCAACTAAAGTTTTGTGTGAAATTTTATGAGCTACAAATTACTAGTTGACAATTTTTTGATAGCACTCCAAACAAAAAAGATATACCGTTTTCACGTAAAGTACCTAGCAAAGTTGGAAAACGGATCCGGGTTACTGTAGTATCTCTCGCTTTTTCACCAAAATCAGATATTCAGTTTCAAAAAGATTCTCAAGACACAAAACTTTTTATTATTGCTCAAACTGCTAGGAAAAGTTTCTCTCAAGCAGTAAAAATTCTTCTCTCGAAGCACAAGAAAAGGTCCCAATGGAGCATGGGACCTTTTGTCTTATATAATGGTCTTGTTTCGTTTAAAAGAACCAAAAAACCAGGGAGGAATGTGTTCTTGGAAAAGAGCAAAGTGAGAAAACGAGAGGAGCTTCTTTTCGTGTCCCGGGGACCGGAACAGGTGGTGGTGGGTACTCTCTTTCTACCGCAACTGAGAGAAAGAAGAAGAGAGTGTATATAGTTGAAAGGGAAGAAGAAGAAAGAAGAAGTATTTGATGGGTTTGTTATGTGTAATATCTCTTATTTATGACGTGGCAAGAGGAAGAGCTCAAAGAAAATCTTGAGAATTCTTACTTCCAAATGAATGCAACACCTTCTGACTAAAAATTTCTGCAAAAAAGAATCGTATAGTCTTTGGAACATGAATCACAAAAACGCTTCGTTGAACATTTATAATGAGCCACGCAAACAGACGTTTTTCTTCTCTTCTTTGCGTGCTCATTCTTCAAAGAAACACCCCTTATTTAGAAAGATCTGTGCTTTTGGTACCAGGCACGCTTCAAAAATTATAGGGAGGGCATGATAGGCGGCTTGCAAATTATGGTACGGCAGGTGGTATGGTTAATGAGCCAAAGGAGCCGAAAAAGGGATACGGGGAGGAAGGGACGGTAGTTAGATGAACAAAATGGTTTTAATTGGAAAATGGCAGAAGGCGAATCATGGCAGACCCAATGTACTACTAAAAATATGGGGTTTACTATGAGTAATCTGACGTGATGGAGTCAGTTCCCGGTGTCTGCAGACTTAGAAATTTACAGTTTAGTTTTTGAGAAAGGTCGGATCAAAAAATAATTAGGAATTTTTCGATGTATTGTACATTAAAAACAACCCACTAATTGGAAGAGCAACGTCATGGTCATTTTGAGCATTCACCAGTTTCGATAGTTAAAAATCCTACAGTCGAATCAATTTTCGGAACTTCCGAAAATTAAAAAAAATCAGTTTTAATCTAGTTCAGTGCTCCTCAAAACCCATCTCTAGTTTTAAAACCATCACCCCCAAAAACCCAAAACCCGTCTATACCAACAGACAGTGGCAGCTTATATACCCCTCTGATAATATCATCACATAGAACCTTCAATGATCTCTCACAGGTCTTTTCTGTGTCAATATATACTTTTTGTGTTTGAAACAAAAAAGAAGAAAAGTGAGCATACTTTGACGTGGAAATTGATGATCCTCTGCAAAAAAGAATGAGTAGAGAAGCAGAAGCAAATGAGCCAGAAGAAGTCAAAAACCAGTAGTAGAATAGTGGAAGAACCACCAAACAGGGAGATACTGTGCGTGGGGAATGAATATCCAATAAATGGCATACAGCTGTCCGGTGCTCATTGTGCCCCTGTTTTTGGAGCACATCTGGGGGCGTTGAATGGCTTAGCGGGAGGTGTGCTCTCCTCCTCCTCTCATCTCATATGACAACGGATACAGAAGCAATTTCCGACTTATTGAACACTTGGTAAAAACAATTAAAAAAAGGTTTACACGGGAAATGGATGATGAGTGTACTTTTACCACTATGTGGGAGTATTTATAGATAGATCTGAAAGTCGTCAATTGTTTTTAGGGTAGTGATGTCTGAGAATTAGGGAGCTAATCAACTGTAAAAATAGGGATGCATTTGTTCGACTCGAAAATTTGCAAGAAGCGAAAAATCTTGATTCACGAAGTTTTGACTAAACTTCAGCTAATAATTTTCAAATTTCAAACTTTTTAGTTTTCAGTTCAAATCAGCTTCAAATCATAATTGTCCCGTCGTTTGGGTCCGGGTCAGGCTTTTGAAAATAGTCAAGGCCCGGACTTAAAAAATTTGGTTTTTGACTAAATTTTTCAGAAAGATTTCTACTTTTAGTTAGAAGTGGCTATTCATCATAAGAAACATGTATAACATGGAAAAGAGCTGCTCTCTTGTTTTGATCTTGGGCCCACCGGGCCGCGTCGGGCTCATGAAAAATGCCAGATGCACCTGGATCTTCTTGAAATAGCTATTAGGAGAAAAAGTGCTTCTTTACTTCTACTTTGCCCGAAATCTGAACATTCCTGAAATCTGACGCCGAGTCCGTAAAAGCTAGATACCTACACCCGTTAGATAACATACAATTTTATCGAACTTCTTGAAATATTCCTAACCTTCACTGCACCCCACCCCTTCCCATTAAAATGTGCATATTCCCATCAAAGTAACACCTTCTTCTCTTTTATCACTTATATAACGAGCACAGTCAAACTAACAGACATCATCAACACCCAAACATATAAATGTCTCTCTTTCTATCTATGTATATGACCTGAGTGATGTGATCAGTTCCAAAAACCTTTTATATATTTCTTCTCTGCTATACACCAGAAAAAAAGAAAGATTAATTGTTTTGATCTTTCTGTATTTTTCTCTCTCTCTCTCTCGTCACTAATCAATTAGTCTTTTTTGATTCATCAAAAGATCAGCAACATTCTTTCTCTCCCACTGTTTTCTCGGGTATAAAAGGGTTTGACTTTTGACTGAAGGAATGGACTCACATTGCATCAGCATTCATGATTATTGTATTCATATATTATTTGTGAGAGGAAGAGAGAGAGAGAGAGAGAGAGAGAGAGAGAGAGAGAGAGAGAGAGAGAGAGAGAGAGAGAGAGAGAGAGATAGGTACTTAATAATGTGCACAATAATAATAAGAACGATTGATAGAAAGATATTTTAATATTATGAATAATAATAGAGGATTTCCTTTGTGTTTCATTGAGCCGCACGTATTACAATATAAAGGACATGGGGCCAATAGTTCAAACAGCAAACGAGTGGGAATTGGAAACTTTTTAGGGGTCGAGCAAATCTAGAAAAATGCAGATTGGATTTCCCGGGAGGTCCCAGAAGTGATAAAAATTGATTTTAAAAAATACAATCTGAGAGTAGACAAAGTTTCGGAATCAACTCCTCAATTTTTCTACCGCACCCCATTTCCCGATGACGCCGCGCATATCTAGGGTAGCCTAACCAAGTTCTCTTTTCGCAGGCATGGCGCAGACGGGAACGCGCTTGAAGCCTAATCAGCTGTCGGGTTAGGATGGTAGGTTCGACCCCCACCTACGTCAATTTGTTTGTTTCAACAAGGGAAGCAAGAGAAACTCGAGACTAATAAAAAGCGTCACTTTTAGAAAGAAATTACAATTTCCATCACACTTTTTGTAGGTTCTTTGCCCTCGGGAAATATAAGGATTTTAAGAAGAATTCTAGGAATTTTAAATCAGATAGACAAAATTTAGATTTATGTTCTTGACAAAATAAATCGTGACAAGGAGTTAAAAAAATGAGAAAAACAGAGATGAATGATCAGGCACATACAAAAATCTCTATGAAGACGGAAGATTAGGGAAAAACAGCTGTCTTTGAATTTTTAGAGTTTGTGAATCTTTTCAAAGTATGGAGTTTTCAAAAGTGTGTTGTGATGCTGAAAACTTAGAAATCCAGCTAAGCCCAATCTTTCATTATTTGGTGCTCTTCTATAAGAGTTCCAACAGTCTATCATCACCAGGTCTATTTTTGGCATTTGTTATTACTAAATATTTGTTCAAACTTACATCAAAAACATTATTAATATATATATAGTGCGCCTTTAAAAGGACACCAAAACAATGGGCGGAGTCCAGGAAGACACGTAATAAAAATAGAAGCAGAGAGGGAGGGGGAGGAATAGAAAATTGATAAGAAGGAAAATAATGAAAAGAGCATTTTGGAGTTGGAGAGAGGGAGCTCAAACGGTTCAAACAATTTTCAAAACTCTCTCCAATTTCTACTGTCTCCCAGGCTCTCTTTCCCCTCTCCGCTGCGAAACGATGACATCTAGGTGGCCTTTTATACAGAGCTATTGGGAACTGATAAGGACACGTGTCGTTATCAGTTGGGTATCAACTAGCGGGAGACTCCGTTTATAAGGGGTGAGACCCCTTACGGAGCTACGCACATTCTCTCCTCCTGAAAGAGTGTGTGCCCCGGTATTGGGAAATATGGTGGAATTGGAAAAAGGAAGAGAGAGAGGTCATGTGATGAGTTTCCAACTTTTCATGGAGAAAAATATTTGTGTGTTTATCATTGCCACGTCATTTTCTTTCAAAATACAGTAATCTAGCGGGAGTTTGAAAAAACTCCTGACACCTGGAACACCTCTAAATTAATGTATCTATTTTTCATTTGAAGCTATCAAAAAATTGTCAACTTCAAAGTTGTTCACCACAAAATTTCATACATTTCACTAGTTGAAAATTTTTTGCTAGCTTCAACCGTAACCGAAACACATGAGTTCAAACGTCTAGCCTTTAATGAAGGCACGACGACAGAGAAACGAGAGTGCCTGCGTCTCTGACCCGGATTGTGAGAGACGCAGGCACGACGTATCTTCTGAAAGTGGTGGGATCCCGTTTTCGAACCCAATTATCTTGGATGCGGTTAGAGGTATCAAAAAACTATCAACCTTACTTTTGCATAAATCCTTTTGATTTTGTAAAAATCTTCAGTTGACAAAGTGTTAATAGCTCTATCTACAAAATAGCTAAATTAGCTTAAAATTGCATAAAGTCACAAACAAACAAAAAACTTTATTCAATGAAAAAAGTACAATCTCAAGAAAAGTGTGTGGGAAACAACATAAAAACATTGAAACATCAAACTGAAAATCCCAGGAAACTCCCCGAAAAACCTGCAAAAGAAAATAATGACAAAGCTCAAAAAATCATCTTCAGAGAAAACTTGAAAAATTCTTCAACTTTGCCCTAATTTGTCATATTGAACCGATATGTTTCTGACGTAACCTATATAGAAAGGGGAAAAAGTGTCGCCGACTCAATTAATATTGACATAAAAATCAGGAAACTCTTGTGATAAGAGAAAGTATTTCTGATGATAAACCCTTCTAGCTATACATATACCTTCTTTCAGCAACATCACCAATTCGAGCATGATCGACAACGTCGTATGAGCCACTTTGCACGCAGCAATGCTGTACATTATGCTGCCGCACCTCCGCCACGAAAACAGGTGAGATAGGAAGAGGAGGAGGAGAAAAGATCGTTTATAAATTGTTGTTTCGATTGAATAATATCAGAAACTATAGTTTATTATGTGTGTGTACAGTGAGAATTTGTCACCGGGAAGCATATGTGTCAGGGAAATGACTGACGAGTCTTTCAATCATTTGAATGTTTAGGAAGGGAGTCTGGAACTGTTCAAAATTGATTGCTCGCCTTTTTTCAAATTTACAAACCATCAAGTTCTAGAGTTTTTTTTTCAATAAGAAATCAAAAGCCAAAAGATACTGTACAACTTGTACTTTCAACTTTCCATGCCTATCATTCTCCGGAATATCGACAAATGTTTTGTACTCCGATAATTGATCAGTGAATTACTTGCACAAGATGACGCTGGGAAATTTTTTTCGTGTTTCCAGATCTTTCAAAATTACCCTTGCTCTTTTCAGGTATCATCTCCACTCCCCGAAGTCCCTAGACGCATCTATGAACGAGGCCACGCCCACTCTCGATCCTGGAACCCTGGGGCACAACCATCTCCTCCACCTCTTCTGGATCCAAATCCATATCGACAATTCTATGAACCAATAATCCAAAAACGAAGTAACACCCAGGATGTAGTCGATGATCCATACATTTTACAAGTATCAAATTCTCGACGTCTAGAAGTTCCAATAATCCAGGAACCTCAGTCGCCAACTCCACTTCTATCAGAACGACGGAGAAGTCACGTCGTGGTTCAAAGACAAGCAAAATCATTCGAAACGAATCCAGTAGAGCGAAGACATCAACTGGATCATAGATCCTACACCCTTGAGGCTCAAAGGGAGGAAGTTTCAGCAGCATGTCAATCACTTTGGGCTGCCAAGGGACATTTGGAGCAGTTGGATGCTCTCGGAATATCAGAACCATCTTCAGTGTCTACCTCATTTGAATCAAATACTTCCAGTCAAGTGACAGCGGATACGGTAGAGAGGCAGTCGAATCAGGTGGCCAAGGCGAAGAGAACTGTTTTCAAGTGAGTTCATAAGTCTATAGTTTATGATTTCGAATTTTTCAAAAGTTCATCTGAGTGCAAAGTATAAACCGTGAGAGCTTTTGAAAAAAAAATTGGAAAGTTGAAAGATCAGACTCATTTTATTTGTTGTCGTGTGAAAATCCTAGCGGTTTCACACGGGTTTACAATGCACTTGGACGAAAATGAGCCACAAGTTCAAGAGTTTAGAACTTCGGGAATTCGGAAAAATCAGATGAGTCCCAGGGTCATGGTCTCGAGATAATTGGATAGTTACCTGTCCATTAGAACTGCCGAAGTCCGAGGCAGTTTATCTCGCTCAGAAAAAGAAATATCAGAAAGTTATCAACTATCGAAACACGTAAAATTCAATTTTGAGCAACATATTAGTTGACAGTTTTTTGATAGGTCAAGCGAGAATGGAGTTATATGTACCAAAAAAATCGGAAAGATGGAGGTCAAGAGCTCAATTTTTTCAAAGTGTAGTGTGTGGGAAAAATGAAAAATCAAGCTGAATTTTAAGACTGTGAGAAAGTCTTACACCAACTAGAGAACCACCAAAAACATCAGGTAGAACCAGATCGAAAACACAATTTCAAAGTCAAGGGGTAAGGTTTTGAATGTCTGCCTACCGTAATCCGGGTTGGGACCTAATCTGTGAACTACAGTAATCCCTGACAACCGTACTCCACCCCCTTCATTTTCTTCATCACAGAGCCCACCGTATCCTTCCAGTGGCACCCGACGAATACTCGTTCCTTCAACAGGTTTTCGCATGGGAATGTCGACGAGCCAATTTTAAACATTTGTATTTCCTCAAATCTAGAGCCAGACCCTAACACCCCTCTAATTTCAGTAAACCACGTCACGTGGAATCCGAGGTATACGGTAGTTTACCGCATATCAAAAAACGATTGACTCTTGAAGAGGTGCGAACTCGGAGCACAGAGAGTCGTAAAAATTCGGCCAGAGAATGGTCAAAAGAGCGAAAAAAGAATAATTTGTGGGTTGTTGTCTTCCTGGAAACTCTAATAGACTCCAATCTAGTGGATGATATTTTTGACACGATTCGTCACAAAATAGTTCAAAAAATCATTCCCGTAAACTGTGATGACTCTTCCCTTTAAGACCCAGTTTTCTCTCATTTCCCATTACGAATCCGGATTGACCTATATACTCAATGACTTGTTTCTAATAACCTATAGAATCATTCCAAGTCACGACTACAAAACATGAAAATCATTTCAGAAACCTTCTCCTCCAACGTCAGTTCTTATCGACGGCAGCCGTTTCTAGTATGGAGTCGAACAATTCAACTGATGACAGCGATCAAAGATTCTCCAATAGTTTTGATAGCACGCGGAGTGAATTGGGTTAGTTTGGGGGGAAGGATGACATAAAGTGTTTTTGTTAGGGGAGCAGTTGAGGGATGAAGAACGGTTTTTGAGTTTATGAAGAGACAGTGTTCAGGAACTGTGGTCCTGAACTTACCATGCACCAAATGTTACGACAAAATACACAAAACCACAATTTCAAACACAATTTTCTTGAATTCTTCTTACTTAGATGATTGTGCAGCAACCAAAAATCACTTTCTAACTCGAACTCAAAAAATTTTTTCAGAACGCCGCCGATTATCCCTCCTGAACCAGGCTGATGCTAACTCTTCTGACGAAGCTTGCAGCAGTACTCAAAGGATAAATAATAGGGATTATAGGTATGTTACTGTAACTTTGACCATTATGTTTTATGACCTCCCATTACAAGGAACACTATCATAGAAGTCACTGTATTAATCAGAACCACTAGCACAAAATGTAGTCAGAGTTTTTTTCTATGATGCATACTAAAAGTTTTATGTTGGGTGTGTGATGATGAGCTGCTGACACATGAATGATCTGAAAACGGAATTACGTTTTGTTCGGAGAGTGATATCACCCATAGTTTCCTAACCGACTAATAACAAAGGTATACAATGACTAATAAGTCTAGGGAGACTGGGTTAATTGTCTATGGTAATGGGCAAGGTGCTCTAATCTATCTTTAAGAACAGCCGAAAATGAACGAGCTCCCTTAAATTTCACTTATTTTCCAGTGTCGACATGCGAAGTGACTCCCTATTCCGAGAATGGAGCCGTGTGGATCCGGCCTACGACCCATTGGATCGACGTCTTCAACGTGGGCATACTGTAGATCATTCTGCCATGAAGTGAGTTTTCGGGGAGGACCAGGATGACCTAGATCGGACCGAATCGAGCCAAGTCTATATTTGTCGTAACCAGACCTAATAAATTCGGCCGGTCCGCTGGTTGGGTAAGCAACAACCAGGCCGAACCGTAAGAAGCAGCTTAGCTTACAAGCTCTTGAAACAGGCGCGGATTTTAGGTCAGCCCGATCTGTTTTCCGTCTGAATTGTCCAAAGCCAGCCCGATCTGGTTCAACTCAAACCAACATCTATCGACCTAACTGAAAATTGTTTTTCCAGCCAACCCCGTCACTTCCAACGCCAATTCTCTCTCGCCACATCTCCTATCGCTCAAACTCCTCCACGCCGTCAACAAACTATGGTTTCGTATCGAAATAATTAAAATGGATCAATCGAAATATCATATGTACATTACTGAACTTTTTGTGTGTTTTTCATGTTGTACAGTCAATATGAAATGATGATGGAAACGTATTTTTTAAAACACTTATTATGTCAAAGCATTACGAATTTTGAACACGTTCTTATCTTATTTTTGGATTGAATCAAATAAACTAAGAAATTCAATCTTTGCAAACCCTCAAACTACGACCTTTGAGAACGTGCAACCCATATGGACAGACACTTCCGTACTCTATTAGAGCCTTCCCGGCCCGTAAAATATAACAATCCATCTATCTAATCGTGATGGTATAATGTCTCTCGCTTTGTAACTAACCCTTTATACAACCTTTGAGAATAATAAAATAGTGCATGAAGTGAAGAGACGAAAAGAGAACGAGACCTATCTGCCGGTCGGAGTTGAGTATAAAAGGGAGATTAGAGCAATATTTCGTTCGTATTCTCTCTTTTTGACACCTTCGTTAGGTCCGTCTACCCCTTGCTACCGTTGATTATTTATAACTTTTTTTTTCATTCTAATATATTTTGATGTCATCTCATCGATTGGATTTAAAAGATTCGAGTTTTGGAATCAAATGAGAAGAAGGTGGAGTAAGTGTTTTTCAAGTTCAAGCCATCAGATTACTAATGGTAAATTTCCAGACTCCAGGGCCAATTGAAATCAATTTCCGTACGCAATGCTGGACAACCGAACTGGATCGGAATGGTGGAAGAAGTGGTGGATCAGTAAGAGGAAGAAGTTTGAATTTAATTCGAATGATTGTTTTTCGATTGAATAATTCAATAAATAAATATTTTTGAAAATGCATTTGTTTCTATATGGGGTTGGAGATGACAGACAACGGTTTAATAATAGTTCGGTTGCAAATATTCAGAAGGCGCAGGGCTTAGTAAAAAGGATAAAATATTATGATCAAATTGACAGGTGCCTAACATTGGGTACGTGGTCCAATCAAATTCCAACAGGTTCAGTTGCGTCATTCACAGATTCTACACCATTCCATAGCCTAAGCAAACAAAATGTCTAATGGACTTTTCCCAAAGTGTGAATAGAACCTTCGAGAAACTGGCATTCGACAAAATAGCACTAGATTTGGAGAGATGCAAAGAGAACGAATCACATCTGTTGCTTTTTTTCTGGGGTATATAAGGACGATTCGAACGATATCTCGTCAGTCTTCTCTCCCTTTGACACCTTCGTTAGGTCCGTCTACCCCCTGCTACCATTGATTTTTTTTAATTTCTTCTCATTTCTAAACTTTTATTTGGCTATACTCCCTACAAAATTGGAAGATCCAAGTATTGCTCAAGTCCAAGCTCTTTGAATGGTACCTCCTGGAGATGGCTACAACCTACGTGAAATCCAGGACTATGTGGTAAGATTGACCGAATTTTATAAAAATTTCCAAGTTTCACCTCTTTCCAGATGAGGAATTATCATATGTCCAAGGACTTCAACTTTCATGCAAAGCGGTTCTATGGAAAAGACACGCGTGAAGAGCAGTTCGAAGGAGAAGGGCTGACCGAACTACCAAATCACAGGACTCAACTCGGAGGAGTAGGAATGGTGGCCATTTGGAATGACAGCGGAATATTATGTGTGGAAAAGTAGGTTTCATCACTGATTATTTTGTTCCATTGATAAAACTGTCCGCCATATTGTACAAGCTAGCCCGTGACAGCCATGGCCTAGCTTTTTTCAGCGTAGCGGACGGCATTATCGCGAAACATCCTGTTATAATTTTTCAAATAAATAACTTTGTTTTTAGATCCCGCTTCACTTCCACCAAAAATACAAACCGGTCGTGTCTATTCGGAAAACCCAAATCCACCTGTCTTACAGTGTCGACTAGACCACACGGAAGTGATAATGATGATAATCGTACTTTCCTCTGATTCCATTAATTAATCAAATAAAATTGTATTGAGTATTTTTAATCTGTTTTCTTATACACGTTGGACCATATGCTCGTCTGAACCTGGAGGTAACATCGACAGGTGCTAAGAGTCCGCCCACTAATCTTCTTAGCTCCATCCACTGCAATTCAAATTTGTTTTTCGTTCCATAACGTTCTAATTGTGATAAGCTCCAAAGAAATAGTGTGAGATAGGAAGAGCCATAAAGAAATAAACGCTGCTCACTAATTAGCTCCAATGTTTATATTACGAGAGAAATTTGAAAATTCTTGAAAAAGTGCATACAGCTCGAGAACTAGCAAACGTTTGAACGAAGCTTCTCTCCAGCTCAAAACTTAAACGGCCGTAAAATAACATGCCTAGTCTGCAAACACCGTCACCAACATCATCAAGTCACATTACAGATGTCAACATTTTCCCCACATCCATAGTTTTAGGTGTGCACGTATAGTTTGAAAAGCACCTTCTTCCGTTTTCCTTGTCCCGTCTATCCTTAACCCTCCTTCCGACTCTAAATTCAGGTCCCATGACTTTTTCCAAATGTTTATTGGCGTACCCAAACAACAACAAAACAAATGAAATGCAATTTGTTTTAATTCTTGATGAATTCTTCATTGTTCATTTCATCTCCTCTTCCTCTTCCCCTACTACTTCTCTTGCTTCTTTTTCTCTTCTATCATTTTTCTGAAGAGACGACATGACAGCCAGACGGAAAAATGTTTGTCGTTTTCTCTCGATCCTCTTCAGTTCGCCCTTCTATTTTTTTGTTGTTTGAAACGAAAAGGGAGGTCTATATATTTTTTGTTATTTTTCTTTTTTTCTTGTGAGCACCAGGAGAGCAACTTCAAGTTTAAAGTAACACTTTTTACTTTTACTTGATTCTGTTTTTTCTTGCCATGAGTCAGTTGACTTTGAGTTTTTATTGAATGTTTTTTTTTTGTTTGCATCATTCTTATTATTTTGGGCATTATGTACTTGACAAGTGAAGAAATGAAAGTTTAGAAAGCGAACTTTGGGAGAAAAGGAGAGGAGTTCTTCCAGAAATCTGAAAACTGGGTATTTAGGTTTCAAAATTTTGATTTCAAAAGATTTTGTAATTTCAAATTTCAGATTTTTTCAAAAATAAATAATAGAATTTTCGAACCACGATTTTTTTGTCGTTGTTTTTTTTTAAATATTTTTACTGGTCACCGAAGTACAGGCGGCTGAAGTGAGACTCTAAGACAGAAGCCCTTGAGAAAAGCATGTTGAGTTCGAGCTTGAATATCTCGATTCTTTTAAGAGATATCAAAAAATGTTTAACTACAAATATTTTTGCCATGCATAAATACATATTTCTTCAGTTGACAACTTTTTTGTAGCTATAACCGAAACCAAGATAACTTACGTTGAACATAAAGCACCTATGATTGAAGGTTGACAACTAGTAGCGTTTGTTCAAGCGATCATATCTCAATTGTCGTTAGAGATATCAAAAAGTTGTCAACTAAAATAATTTTGATCATGCAAATCTACGCATTTTACTAGTTGATCACTTTTTTGTAACTGTAAACAGAATCGAGATATCTACCTTTAAAGGAAAAAACGACTTTGTTTCTTCTCTCTCTCTCTCTTTTTCTGAAGCCGTTCTGTTAAGAACTTTTCTTCTTCTAAAAAAACAGCGTCCTAAAACAGTTTTTAACTGTGTTTTCTTCATTTCCGATTGAACAAAAAGGCAGAAAACCACAAGAAAACATGAAATGAAAACTAAGAGACAAGGTCATTTGGGAGGAAAACACATTTCCCATTTTCCACCAATTCCGTTTTTTCTCTAATTTGCTACAATTTTTCCTTTGCAGGAATTTTCGGAATTTTTATCCCTCATCCCTCAAACCGGAGAAAACCAGGTTTTCGAACCCTGAACCCCTCTAGAATTGTCCCACATAAAAATTTATTTTATTTTATTTTTATTACTTTCTCTCAATTTTTCAAGAAATTTCAAAACTTTGGAAACCTTTTTTCTCATTCTTTTCTTTCCTCTCCTACTCTATATTGTTCGTTGTCAGTGAGCCATGAGGTGTACCTTCCCCTCCCTTCTATCTGTCTTCTACAAGTAGTATTTACTCCCTTCTTGCAAACATTCGAGTGTCATTCGAGTGTGACCTTTTTGTCTTATCACTTTTATATATCTTATTCTTCTTGCACTTCTTATTAATGATGGGTGAGAGGATTAAGTAGATGGCATCGGAGAATGATGGCTAATGGAAGAGGTACCTGTAATAGAGGAAATAAAATCTGGTTTCTGGAGCTTTTTTTTTGGTTTGATTTGATTCAAAATACCCACTATGAACAGATTCAAAATCAGAATCAAAATTTGGAGCTACCCCTTTTCTGATCTTATTACAGCTGGTTGTTTTTACGAAGATTCTTTGAGAAGCCATCATTATAAAAGGCTTCCTAGCTTTTCTAGGTGTTCTTCCATAGCCTAAGCCAATTGATACTGGCTCCTGTTATTCTTTTAAATCCAGATCCCTTAAAAATCAATTTTCATGCTTCTTCTGTATTTGCTCTTCTCTTACAGCCACACTACTCTCTCAGAGCCCTACCCCTATTTTTTAACCTTTTTTCAGATATGCCAGAAGACGCCAACTTCACAGAAGAAATCACAAAATGGGTGGAATCCTTGCCGAACTGGGGTAAAGCTGCTGTTGCTGGTGGTGTAGCTCTTGCCGTATACATTCCATACAAATTCCTTGTCACACAGAAGAGGAAGTCTCCGGTGAATGAGAATTGGAAGCCAGGTAACAACTCTAGAGTAGAAGGGCACCGTTCAAAGTATGCTTTTAACTGACTTTGAGCACGCGCATCACAGTAGAAAATGTAAAAAAATTATTAGATACTCTTAGCATGGCCTAAACTTCATTTTTTGCAATCGACAACTTTTTTGAGTAACCACTTTCTGGCTAGTCAAAAAATACTATCTGAAAAAATTACCTGTTTGGAAAATTCAAAAATTTCAAGAGTCCTTATTGTCAACTACAAAAAATGAAAATCCAGCTCAAATTTTTAAGAGCCATGGAAACATTTTTCACTGTGTGGCGCGATCAGCTAAAACGGCTAAAATCAAGATTCTACATTCCAGTTCCAATTTTTTTCATTTTTCAAAATCCTCTTCAATTCCAGATGTGGTGTACCTGTACCAATTCCCACGTTGTCGTCTCCTTCCGAATCTTTCGTCGTATTGTATGAAAGTGGAAACATGGCTGAGAATGTCGGATATCACCTATGAGGTTCGTATGTTTGTTTCGAAACTTTTTAGTTGAACACATTGCAATGTGGGAGAGCAAAGAGCAAATAGAGAGAAGGAAGAGGAGATAGGGTACGATGAAAAAAAAGGTTGGAGGGAAATGAGCATGAAAGCGTTTTGGTTAGGTGACCTCGAGCCATGGCACCGTGAAATCTGTCGTAGAACACGATGCCAAGCCTGCAAACACCCTAGCTGACACCATCATGTCAAACTACAAACCTATTAGTGCTCCCATCCCAATCAAAAAACTTCAACCTTCCGTTCTTCCAGGTCCCCAAATGCTCCTTCACACTCCGCTCCAAAGAAGGCACAATGCCATTTGTGGAGCTCAATGGAAAAGAATACTATGACTCCAGTTTTATCCTCCGAGATGTTGATGAAGCCATCAAGCACGTATCCATAGATGATCATTTGTCAGCTGAACAAAAAGCCACGTCGAGAGCATTTGAAGCAATGACAGAGAAATCAATGGCTGTTACAGCATGGTATAATCGAATGGAGAATGCTGAAAAGCTCATTGATTTGTTTGATCCGAACATTTTCGGACTTTTTACTGCGTTCATTAAAGTTGTCGAGTCGAGGATGTATGCTTCTGTTGTGAGTTTTTTGGAGTTGGGGTTTTCATTGATTTCTGAAATTGACATTTTTGACCAAAAATCTGATTTTATTTCCATTTTTCTGAAAACTGTGATGACTAATTTGTCAATTCAGTTTCTCAGATCATTTTCCAAAGCAATTTTTTTCAGTTGCTGAAAAGAATCACCGGTACAGACATAGGATTCCATAGCCGTGAAGACATTATGACAATTGGAATTGAAGATTTGAAGGCGATCAGCAAATATCTTGGCAATAAGCATTATTTCCATGGATTCAAACCTACAAAAGTTAGTTTTCTTTTCTCTGGGACCAGAGAGGGACGTCCCTCAGTTTTTCTTAGATATGAAAATTAGATTTGATACCCTGATCTCTATGAACCATCCGAAAAGTAAAGTCTAATTATCTCAGATCTCCAAATTACTAAAGTTAACCATCCCAATTTTCAGGTTGACGCTTGCATTTTCTCCAACCTGTGTCAAATCTACTATGCTCCGTACACTAGTGAGCATCGCGATTTGATAGTGGGAGAATGCAAGAATTTGGAAGAATACATTGAGAGAATCAAGAATAGGTAATCATCCCTGAAATGTTTATACTCCAAGAAAAATGACTTCTAGATATTGGCCGGATTGGGATGATGTGACCACAAAGTACTCGTTGGATGTCAGCAATTGGAAGAAGCGACATGTTGTGAGGAATGGAAATGGGAAGCATTGATAGAATTTGAACTTTTGAAAAGATAATTATGATTTTTATTCGGTGTTACTTATTGTATTTTTTCGTGAATAATGCATTTCAAACTCATAAAGAAGTATTTGTTGGGGACCTGCGGTGCAATAAAAGATCAGAAAGGCCACCACGTCGTCATTTAATTTTATGATTTAATTTCATTTTCAAAATGAGTGTCGAGACGTGACCCACAAAAATTCAGATATCAGATGAATTAATATCATTTTCGAAACCAGCGTGAAAATTCCAATCGAACCCAAGTTGTCCGGTTCCAATTGGTAACCTATGAACAATTTTAGTTTCATTTTTTGGGCGATTTTCAACGAAATTCCAGTTTTCTCTATGACCTGAAAAATTTTTGAACTAAAGTTTTTCTGATTCTTTTTCCTTCTCATAGAGCATCATCGGGGCTACAAAGAAATGCAGTTTTGACCACCAAACGTCTTTTTCGAACCCAGTTATAGGCAATAAACAGTGACCCATCAACAAAAAATTGCCAAAAATGCCCAAAAATAGAGAACATTTTTATGGCTCACAAGTGACAGAATGGTCCGATTGACTCGAGTTATGGCTCATTCGATAGATCTCACCGAGTTACATATAACCTGTGAATTGCTAACAAATCCTCCCAAAACTGAGTCAGTAGGAATTTGAAGAGTGAAAATTTATTTAAATTTTCAGTACAATTTTTGTTTGACACAATGGTAGGTCGCACATTTCTCATTATAACTCCGCTCAAAATGATCCAATCACCACCCCGAAAAGTTCCCCACATAGCCAGAATGATTTTACATGCGCTCAAAATTTTGCAAAGGATTTACTCAAAAATGAAGCTCACACGACGCACGCAAAATTGAAAAATTGGCGATTTTTGACGTTTTTGCGGGGACATTTTTCGCGAAAAAATCGTTCACCCCTGCACATTCTATATTTAAGGGAGAAATTAGATGAACGTTTAGATTTTTCTGCCTGTAATTTTGCGTAAGGGGGTCAGTGACGGTGTTCACGGAAAAAACATGAATTTTTACGACAATTCAGATTTTGACTTGACAGAATGAGGTTGCTCATTGCTCACGCTTTTTCAAAAAATATCCAGAAGTGGGCTATGCGAACTTGGACTACTGGGAAACAAAAATGATTAGGTCTCCTAAATTTCAAATCGATTTTCAGACGTTTTTCGTAGAAACCTTAGGAATAATTCGATAAACTTACAAAACTGTTCTAATTTGCGCGTAAGAAATTGGTTTTGAGAGTTCCTGCTTTTGTTTCTCAACGAAGCGCATTTGCATCACCTTTCAACAAATCACCTTTCAATTCGACTTCCCTCCTTGAATCATCGTCATTTCCCGTTCAAATCATATTTATTCACCACTTCCGCAACACATTTTTCCAATAAAACCGTTTGTTGTTCAATAATGCTAACTTTGTTCCCCCAGCCTTTTTCTAAGCATTCTTCCCCCTCAACTAAAAAAAGGATGACTGACCGAAAGTGATAAACAAGTAAACAAAGTGAACCTAGTAATGTTTGATCAAGAGCTATTTCATTTTTTTCCTCCGTTTCTTCCGCAATAGTTTTCTATATAAAACCCCCCAAGTCATTTTTTATAAACGTCACTTGTGAATTCCGTTCGTTTTTTTTCGGCAAAAGTCACGTCTCCGATGTTGTTGAGCTGAATGAAAAATGATTATAAATTGTCATTGTTTCCGCGAACACAGGCTACAATTGTACTTGACAAGTACAGTTGATGATGACATTTATTTTTTCGATTCACATTTCCTGCTGACAATTCAGTATAAAAGAGGGGCCAGAGACCGCAAATGTGTTTTCCTCCTTCCCTGTTGTTTTTGTTGTTGTTCGACTGTCTTCTTCTCTCTCTTTTTCTTTTTATAAGTGGGTTCTCCCCCGATCTCTTACTTATTTGTCTGTTTTTTTGTTCCGATCTTTGATCAGTGAGCTGCTTTTTGAATATATAAGCTGGAGATTGCATGCTGACCAGTTCTTTCGTTCTTCCTCGTTTCTTTATGTGAATTTTGAGTGAGGTTTTCAGATTTTATGATTAACATTTTTTAGTTCTCTATTTTTTGATGACCTTCTCGTTTTAAAACTAAAATTTCATGTGAATTCTGACAGAATTTCTTTTGTGGAACATCAAAAATTAATTGTCGAACTACGGTGTGCTAATAAGTTCATCGGTGTTTGCACACAAAAATCAAAGTTTGTTTTTTTGTTTGTTCCATTTTCGTGGCAAAAACAACAAAGGAAAAACAGGAAAATTTGCAAGAATTAGACGAAAAAAATTGCACAGAATCCTAGTTCATCTTTATAGGAAAAAAAAACATTCAGAGGAAATTCTGTAAAATAATTTCGTTTAGGAAAAATCAGTTGCTTCTTGAGATTTTTATTCAATCACACATTTTAATCGGCATGTTTGTTTTTCCGATTCACCCGATCACTCCATTTTTTTCCGTTCAATCCGTTTCCCACCGCCCCGTTTCATGAAACCTTTCACACACACCCAATTTATTTGTTTCCAGTTCCGAATCTACGAAAACTCCCTCTCACAAAACACTCTCCAAAATGCCAATGCTTCCACATATGGTGAAATTGAGTGAGTTTCATTTATTATTACCCCCTTGTCTCAAATTACACTATAATAGCGAGAATCGTCGGCGCACGAAGTGCCAGAATGTGCAGTTCGAGCAAGGACGGACCCAGCGGTAATTCGTAGTTTTGAAGGGAAAAGTGACGATTTTTGACTAGAATCGACACTTTTTGAATTATGGCTTTTTTGAGTAAATAGTTGTTTTTAATGTTTTGTGCTCATATTTGTTGGAATTCTGCATTTTTGAATTTTCTATTTTCAGCCGTCGGTGATACTCCAGGTGTCATGGCATCGGATCAGCTGAAGAGCTACAGAGACAATCACAAGGTTCGTTTTCATTTTTCTGGAAAGATCAATAAATTAATATTCAGGAGCCCCATGTGTTGACCACCTCCAATGGAGCCCCAATCTACTCCAAAACCGCTTCACTGACAGCTGGTCCACGTGGCCCAATGCTCATGCAAGATGTCGTTTATATGGATGAAATGGCGCATTTCGATCGGGAACGTATCCCTGAAAGAGTCGTCCATGCGAAAGGAGGCGGTGCCCATGGATACTTTGAAGTGACACACGATATCACCAAGTACTGTAAAGCAGATATCTTCAGTGAAGTCGGAAAGAAGACTCCAATGCTCGCCAGATTCTCCACTGTCGGAGGTGAATCAGGATCCGCTGACACTGCTCGTGATCCACGTGGATTCGCATTAAAATTCTACACCGAGGAAGGAAATTGGGATTTGGTGGGAAACAACACTCCAATCTTCTTCATCCGAGACGCTATTCATTTTCCAAACTTCATTCATACACAGAAAAGAAATCCACGTACTCATTTGAAGGATAGAAATGCCATGTTCGATTTCTGGATGAATCGTCCTGAATCCATTCATCAGGTGATGTTCCTGTTCTCCGATCGTGGAACTCCTGATGGCTTCCGTCATATGAATGGATATGGATCTCATGCTTTCAAAATGGTTAACAAGGAGGGACAACCAATCTATTGTAAATTCCATTTCAAAGTGAGAAACAAAATATTTGAATTCTAAATGTAAAAAAAATAATTCCAGCCAACCCAAGGTGTCAAAAATCTAAGCGCCGCCGACGCCAACAGACTTGCCGGTGAAAATCCAGATTATGCAATTGAAGATCTCTTCAATGCTATCGAAAAGAAAGACTTCCCAGAATGGACAATGTTCATTCAAGTGATGACATTCGAGCAGGCAGAGAAGTGGGAGATGAATCCATTTGATGTCACCAAAGTCTGGCCGCATGGAGATTATCCATTGCATGAAGTTGGAAAGATGGTTTTGAATAGAAACCCCAAAAACTATTTCGCTGAGGTAAGCAGTTTATTTTTCGTTTCGATTATTTCTTCAAATTATTTCTTGTAGATCGAGCAAGCTGCATTCTCCCCAGCTCATGTTATCCCGGGAATCGAATTCTCCCCTGACAAGATGCTCCAAGGACGTCTGTTCTCATACACTGATACTCATTATCATCGCCTTGGACCAAACTACATCCAGCTTCCGATCAACTGCCCATACCGTTCCCGTGCTCATAACACCCAGCGCGACGGTTTGATGGCAATCGATAGTCAGGAAGACGCTCCAAATTATTTCCCGAATAGTTTCAATGGATATCGTACTCGTGATGATGCCAAAGAGTCAACATTTGGCTTGACTGGTGATGTTGATCGTTACGAGACTACTGACGATCACAACTACGAGCAGCCACGTCAATTCTGGGAGAAGGTGCTCAATGAGGAGGAGAGAGATCGGCTCGTTCAAAACTTATCCGATTCATTGGCCGGATGCTACGAACAAATTCAACAAGGAATGATCAAGATCTTCACAAATGTGCATCCAAACTTTGGAAATGCTGTCCGTCATCAGTTGTGTCAGAAGAAGCATTAAATTTATTTATTTGTTTTTGTGTTCAAAAATTATGTATATAGAACCCTGCGTTTAATAAAACTTGTATTTTGATCACCTATGTTTATTGTATGTCGTATTAATATCGTGTTCGCTGATTTAAAGTCTCAATTCGGCACTTAAAAGTTCGAAATTCCCTCGGAAAAACGAACAAAATTTGAAAAAAAAAATCTTTAAAGGCGCGCGTAGTTATCGTTTGAGGTCTCGCAGTGCGCGTTCTCGTGCACTCCTCTCGGACCACTTGAGCGGTTGAAATTTATTCGAAATTGTGCTTTTTTTCGCATTTTAATCGATATTTTGTGTTCGAAAACCTCAAAACCTTTTTCCGATCGAGATATTTTATCGAAAATTCAACTGTTTTCAGAACTGTCGCTTCTTCTCGACCATCAAAACAGCAGCGAAGAATGGCCGGGAACGAGGTAAAAAAAAATAGACTTTCAATAGGGTTTTTTCAAACATTTTTCACTCTTAGGAGTTCCCGGAAAGCGAGAGCTGGTGGGGCAAAACGGACACCCGAGAGGAATGGGCGGTTCCGGTGAAAAGAGAAGAGCGGCGCGAAATTACGTCATTGGCGCTGAAACAGCCTCGGAAAGAGCCTGAACGATGTATCAGCCCAGTAACAGTTGATACTGAAGAAACGAATAAACCAGGTAATCACTCCAGCATTTGATCAGCGAACAACAAACTAATTCTAGAAGAACGATGCGAAATAGTAGTGAATACGACAAAGAGATATTTTTCTGGTGGCAAGAAAGTGAAATTAGGAATGAACATCATCGAGGACCAGTGCTTCATACCGGCTTCCAGAATTCCAATGAAAGTGTATATCAATGTTAGTCCCGGTATGTTGGCATCGTTATCTGATTTACGAACGTTAGGTAGATGATTCAGATCGATTTGACGCTCTCAACAAACACTGTGACGGGACGTTTTTTAGTGATTTTGTTGAGGAACGGAGTGGTTTGTGACAACCAAGAAGTGCTTAAACTGACTATGCTTTCAGATGCGGGAAAAGAATGCGGAAAGCTGGAGAAGCGAAGAACAAAGGTGGTCAAGCTGATTACAGATGGACAGTATGAAGAGCGAACGGAATACAAATACACATTCCCAAAAACCGCCAATATCACATTCATCGTGGCGATGCGTGAGTTAATCCGAATGCATTTCAACAAAACATTCTTCAAAATTCAGATTCTGAAGAATCCCCGGAAAGAGTATAGCATGTTCGCCACCGCCCAGTATTTTATAAGTATCATTCCATTTTATCGTCATTCCAATGCCTTGTATATTCTCTTCACCCATCTGCATAATATATTCTAAAGTCTCACAAATTAGGGGAAGCCTTTCCCCTAATTCGTTGGTTCTCATTGTTTTATTGTCCTTAATAAAGAAAAAAGAAAATACAATTGAATTTAATTTGTATTATGATTTCGGTGGATGTTGCCGAGCTGAATATCTGTTTTTGTGGTTTTCAAATTGCTTTCACTTTTCAGTTCTTCAAGTTCTCAGCAGAAAATGACTGAGAAATGGTATAAGGAAGACAAGGATGCCGTTCGACTAATGGAGTTTATCGCCGCAAAAGTGGAAGACAGAGAGACCAGAGGAAGTACCCATCAGTTAGCCAAAGACTACAAACAAGAGTACCGATTGAAGGGCACGATCGTCAGTTATAAGAACAAGTATATTGAGAAATTTGTTAATCAAAATTTATATTTTATTGATTTTTAGGCTCGAAAGCTACCGTAATAAAATCCATTTGATGGATAAGTTTGACACGAATACCAAAGTGAGAATGATGTTTGTGCTGAACGCTCCTGTCAACCAGCAGTTCTTGTCGCAGTAATATTCTTTTTGTTATGTTGATAATTGAATAAATGTAATTGTAGACTGAAAAGGGAAGCGATTGTCGAGGTGGACATCAAAAATCATATCACAACGTATCAAAGTTTCGATGGATCTCTTAATTTGAGCATTCGAAAAACGAGACAGTCAGCAGCCCCAGTTATTCTGACAGATCCAGATCATATGATGCTCCAGCTTCTAGGAGAAATGGCAAGGGACGCAACGGATCCGTTGGTCGATGATAAATTCATCGAAGAATTCAGTTCGCGAACGAATGATCGAGATAACCTCCGAAGACTTCGCGAGAGATATGAAGCTGTGAAAAAGAGCATCTCCAAATCGAATGCTTATGATAATAAGATGAAGGCTCGAATGGTGTTCGCGTCGAATGCCAGTGTTGATAGACCATTCTTAATCGAGTCCGAATTTTTGAATTAGTCTTTTTGTTATTTTATTGCCATTTGTTTATTTTCAGGCTCCAAAAAGAAGCAACTGTTCTTGTCGACGAGCAAGGTAAAATCATCGAATACAAGTCGAACGACGGAGCTGTCACTCTTAGAAATATGGAACTGCTGAGACTGCGAAATCAAAAGATTCAAGTCGCTAGAGCTGCTCATCAGCCACCACAGAAACCACCACAGAAGTCGTCACAGCAGCCACCACAGCAGCCACCACAGAGACCAGCACAACAACCGCCACAGCAGCCACCACAGAGACCAGCACAACAACCGCCACAGCCACCACCGCAGCAACCAGCACAGGAACCGCCACAGCCACCACCGCAGAAACCAGCACAACACCCACCTGTCACTCTAAAACAAGAACCAGAACCAGAGATTGAGATCCCGCCAGATGAGGATGATCCAGCTCCAGCTCCAGATGTTCCGATGAACGAGCAGGCTCTATACTTGATACAGGATGAGGCTGCGGCGGCTGCCGCTGCGAATGCTCCAGGACCAGCACCACCTGTAGAACAAAACAACAATGCAGAAACAGCAGCGACTCGTCCGGTATGTCTTGCACTAGTCAAACACGAGCCGCAGACGACTGATCCCACGCAACCTAACTTCGAAGTTGCTCGCGAGTTCATTGCAAATTATCAAACAATTATTGCAGCGTGTTCACCTGGGTGAGTTGGCAAATTTTGAAGATCGAAAATCAATGAAAGTCTTTAGATTTGCTCAAGCAAGAGAAGTGCTCAAATGGCTAAACTATTTCATTCTCGACTTGAACTGTCCACTTTTGGCGGATCTCAAAGAGAAAGTAGAGGCGGCGATTAGAGCGTGTGGAGTAGCATCTCGTGTAAGTAGGAATTTAGAGGAGATTTTAAGATTATCGCAGTTATTGAATTTTTTTTTTTAATTTTCAGCCGATTGCAATCGATGGAGTTTTGACATGTCTCGGCACGGTGTTTCTCGTCATCGTCAAGACGGTTAGCACCCAGCAGCCAATTCCAGAAGACCACGTTCAAATCAACAAATTCTTGTTGCATATTCCACGTGCATTCCAATATTTCCAATGGAGTCAAGCTGCCTACAGCTTCCGTCAAACATTCGAACGCGTCAATCAGGATTTGGGGCAACTGTCGTTCCCGAAACAAAGTAGTCGTTCCGTTCTTGAGACGGTGTTGACTCTGGCCTCCTAAAATGGCTCTATTGTCTTGCGAACTGTTAATTTTTTATAAATTTTATCAAATTATCCGATCAATGCTCGGCCTTTTTTGTGCTCTTTAATTGAAATCATTTTTATAGTTTAGAGCTTCCCCTAAGTAAACTCTCCTCTGTGAATTTATTATACCCTCTCAACACGTTGATCAACTGATAAAATTTTTGTGCCGATTATAAATCAATGCTTTCTCTGCACGTCCTATAATGCCCAGCTCTTGAAGATAGAGAACCGGAGACAAAGATCGATAAGGAAAGAGAAAAGGAAAATAGAAGTCTCGTAACGTCATCACTTTTTGAACAACAATATACTCGTAGCTCTGCAGGAATAGACAATGGCTCTAAAAATAGTTTTTCATAATGCTAAAAACTGAATTTTGTAGTTTTGAATTGGAAGAATATGGAAAAAGTAACAATCGATTCAACCCGATAGCAGCTCAAAATCAGAATTTTCCAGAGTTTCAATGATAAACTTTCGAGTTTTTGACGAAAAAAGGGTTTCCTGAGGAAAAATACTCAAACTTCTAGCCTTTTCACTAAAAAATCTCTTGTTGAAAAACGAAATGAAATCAGAATTTTGAAGAAAAAAACGAAGAAATCCTTAAGATATAATGGATTTTTTTCTTTTTTGGAAACAGAAAAACAGTTGCGAACACATGAAAAATGATTAGAATAGCTCCGTAAATCGACAACATTTTGGCAGGTTGCCGTGCAATTCTAGTATTTTGCCGCTGACAAGCAGTAATTTGAATGCAAGTACGGCAACATGATGTTCGCTTGCCGAGTGATGAGCAACTCGAATAAGGCGTTTGGCGAGTAGAGGGCAAGTTGCCGGGCAATTTCACAAGTTTGTCGCTTGTCAGCGGCAAGTTGTTGTTTTTTGCCTAAAATTATCGGAGTACACAATTTCGAATAGTTCTCAACCGAGTTGACAGAAAATCCAGAGAAAAACTGTCGGATAACGAGTATTTCAGTACGCAAAAGGAAACAAAAAACTATGAAAAGAGCAGGGGAATTGGAGAATTTATTGTAACTTTTTTCAATTAATCTCTTTTTTTTCGTTTTTTATTTTGCAGTTTCCTCTTCAAAATTCACAAGGACACATGTAGCAAAAGCTGAAGTTGAAGTCCAATCGAATTCGATTAAAGCAGGTAGATACTCAACTACTATGTATCTCTACTGCTATTGTTCAACTGCTATGTGGGGTGATCAACTGCCATGTTGTAACTGCTAGTGTCTCAACTGCTTTTTCTGACTCTTCTGCTCTGGATCAAATGCTATTTTCACAGCTTTTGTTGTCTCAATTAGCAGAAGGTAAAAATATAGCAGTTGAGACACTGGCAGTTACAACATAGCAGTTGATCACCTCCATAAAAATTGAGAAATAGCAGTAGAAATACATAGCAGTTGAGTATCTACCCAAAATTAATGATATTTTCTTTCCCATTAATACATGCCTTTTTATTAGAGGTACTTCTTCCTTCTCCTTGCTTTCTCCCCCTCCCTTCTACACAATCAATACCTAATCTTTGTTCATTTCCTTCTCGGTGTATATTATTATCAGAGACTATGTCGTAGTCTGCCTAAATGCGAACAACATGTCCTTCGAATGATAACGCTACAATCGTTTCTTTTCCTTCTTCTTCTCCCATTTACTTTTTATCTTTTTGACCATCCCCTTCTTCCACACAAAAAATATATACTGTCATTCGGTTTCAAACAAGCAAACCTCGTGGTTTTTTGTTCTCGTTCCGTTTTAGGAAAAATTTCTTTGATACGAAAAGTTGGGTTACAAAGGAATCATGCCGAACGATCCATCGGATAACCAGTTGAAGAACTACAAGGCTACATATCCAGTAAGTCTGCATTTTGACGTGACGGTGTTTGCGGACTAGGCGTTAGATTTCACGACTTTTTAGATTTTGAACAGTTTTTTGAAGTTTATAGGGGCAGAACAATTGTTAGGGGAAATAAGATTGATGGCTGAAAAGAAGTCGTGCAGAACTGAAATTCAAAAAGTCAAACCGTCTATTTTTTTCTGTCTGTCTGTCGGTTTGTCCGATAATTTTTGAGTCAAAAAATGGAGGTAGATACTCAACTGCTAAGAAATCTACTGCTATAGCTCAACTGCTATGTTGTAACTGCTATTGTTTCAACTGCCATAAATGGCTCTTCTGCTATGGATCAACTGCTATATCCATAGCAGAAGAGCCAGTCATAGCAGTTGAGACACTAGCATAGCGATCATCCCCATAGCAAATGAGATATAGCAGTAGAGATATATACCAGCCTTCTATTTTTTCTGACTGTTTATCTTTTCGTCTGATGATTTTTGAGTCGAAAAGTGGCAAGTATCAAATAAAACTCTTGACACATAAAAAAATCAGAACTGTCGTAAAATGTGATGCCAAGTCCGCAAACACTAGATCTCACTGACTACAGTAACCCGCCACAAAATCAGACCCCATTCCTTCCAGAAGCCACAAGTCATCACCACTTCCAATGGAGCCCCAATCTACACGAAGACGGCTGTTCTAACAGCTGGTCGTCGTGGCCCAATGCTCATGCAAGACGTCGTTTATATGGATGAAATGGCCCATTTCGACCGGGAGCGTATCCCCGAAAGAGTCGTCCATGCCAAGGGAGCAGGTGCCCATGGATACTTTGAAGTGACACACGATATCACCAAGTATTGCAAGGCTGATATCTTCAACAAGATTGGAAAGCAAACTCCTCTTCTCATCCGTTTCTCCACTGTCGGTGGTGAATCTGGATCTGCTGACACTGCTCGTGATCCTCGTGGATTCGCAATCAAATTCTATACGGAAGAAGGAAATTGGGATTTGGTGGGAAATAACACTCCGATCTTCTTCATCCGAGACCCAATCCATTTCCCTAACTTCATTCATACCCAGAAGAGAAATCCACAGACTCATTTGAAGGATCCGAATGCTATGTTTGACTTCTGGCTTCATCGTCCAGAGGCACTTCATCAAGTGATGTTCTTGTTCTCTGATAGAGGACTTCCAGATGGATACCGTCATATGAATGGATATGGATCCCATACTTTCAAGATGGTTAACAAGGATGGAAAGGCTGTGTATTGCAAGTTCCATTTCAAGGTTAATACCTCTTATAGAAGAGCATAACACTTGGATCAATAAATCCTGTTTCAGCCAGTCCAAGGAGTCAAGAATCTGACTGTGGAGCAGGCTGGCCGTCTTGCATCTGAAGATCCAGACTACTCCATTCGTGACTTGTTCAATGCAATTGAGAAGGGAGACTTCCCAGTTTGGAAGATGTTCATTCAAGTGATGACATTCGAGCAAGCAGAGAAATGGGAATTCAATCCATTCGATTTGACTAAAGTCTGGCCTCATGGAGATTACCCGTTGATTGAAGTTGGAAAGATGGTGTTGAATAGAAATCCAAGGAATTATTTCGCTGAGGTGAGGGCTTGTTTTTCTTCGTTTATTGAGAGAAAAAAGTTGTGAAGAGATGCACTAGAAAAAAGATATTTTAAGCTGAGATTTTGCGGTTTTTTTTGTTTTTCGCTGTCACAAACCTAGATGATATGTATACCAATCGATAGAGAATTTTTCGCTCCACGAAAAATGTTGAAGAGCTTCCAGAAGTTTCTAGGAAGTTTTATCATCGATAAGATAACTAACAAATGCTTTCGATTGGCTTTTCCAGATCGGAGCCATCGGGAAACCAATAATACAGTACTGCGTGTTCAGAGCTTTATAACTCGGTGGCTTTTGAAAATTTCAAAATGTGATCAACTAAAGAAATGTTTACCAATTCATTTTAAACATTTCATCAGTTGAAAACTATTTGATAACTCTAAAGACATTCGAGATATTCTGCTCTGAATTTATAGTACTGGTTATATCTCCAATATAGGTTTCATTTTTTTTTTTGCATATCGTCTTATTGGCCTGAAGAGCATATTTTCAAAAAAAGCTGGAATTTAAAAGACATGACCTGGTTGAGCGGAAAATTCTTTATTGATTAATTAAAAATTCGTAAAAATTCCTATCTGAAAATATTCGTTAGAACTTTGGAAATCTGAGCTTTCTGGTGAAAAACTTAGATTTACCACAATTTCATATTCAAATTGACAAAATCGATATTAATCGATAAAGAATTTCTCACTTTCCGAAACAATTTGTCTGACTCATCCAGATTTACCGAAAATTTTAACACTTTTTAGGTCGAAATTAGTCAGTTTCTCTACTTGGCTCTAATTTGTTCACAAAGTCAAAAACTGATAGAAAACAACATTTTTCGATACAATTCTTCTGAAAACTATCAATTTCCATTTTCCAGATAGAGCAATCCGCCTTCTGCCCCGCCCACATTGTCCCAGGAATCGAATTCTCCCCAGACAAGATGCTCCAAGGACGTATCTTCTCCTACACTGACACTCATTTCCATCGCCTCGGACCAAACTACATCCAACTTCCGGTCAACTGTCCATACCGTTCCCGTGCTCATAACACTCAAAGAGACGGTTCAATGGCCTATGACAACCAACAACATGCTCCAAACTATTTCCCAAATAGTTTCAATTTGGGAAAGACTCGTCAAGACGTCAAGGATACCGTATTCCAAACGACTGGTGACGTGGATCGTTATGAGAGTGGAGATGACAATAACTATGAGCAACCTCGTCAATTCTGGGAGAAGGTTCTGGATACGGGAGCACGGGAGAGAATGTGTCAGAACTTTGCTGGAGCTCTCGGTGGATGTCATGATTTCATTGTTCAGGGAATGTTGGAGCACTTTTCGAAGGTTCATCCAGATTTTGGAGCAAGAGTCAAGGCTATCATTCAGGGACAGACTCGCTCTCATATTTAAACTGTTTTGTTCGTATTGCTTTATTTTGTATAGTTAATAAATAAACATTTGGTTATCATGGAAAACTACGGTAGCAGTCGTCTTAAGCTGTGTCTTGGCCCTATTTTCGTGGTGTGATATCGCTAGAGGGATATAGGTCAAAATTGTTTTTTTGTACAGTAATTTGAAAATTCGAAAATCTTAAAAATTAAAATATTCATGAAGAAAATAATTTACAAAAAAGGAATTCTGCACCGCTCCCGAGGAATCATTTGAAACATTTTCGAATTATCGTTTTGAAACTGAAAATTTCAAAATCAAATTTTATTTTTTCAAAGAAAAAATGATCAATAATCCTTTTTTCCCTTCCCCCAAACCCACAATTCCCTCTCACAACGGATGCATCCTTCTGAACTTCTCCGCCAGTCTCTGTCCCAATTGACTATCGTGTTTCATCGTTTCCCTCTCAATCAATAATTGAGGAGTCAAACTCCAATTCTTCTGGTCTTTACTCATTATACAAGACTGAATCAAAGTCTGTACAAAGACGTCTCTTTGAGCATGTGATCCTCCGATTTGAACTACTTTATCCCGAATTGGGAACATTGTTTCTGCTGCCGAGTCATAGTCGGAACGGGCGTAGTCCAGCATTCCGTCGTAGAGAGGCAGTCCGATGAGTTTACTGATTTGACAGTTGTCTTCTGAGTGGAGTCTGGAAATTTGGAGGTGTTCGGATTTTTCGGTGTACTTTAAAGGCGCATGTAGTTGTTTTGAAAAGGTCTTACCGCGATTGAGAATAATACTGTGTTTTTTATGAAAAATTGCAAAAAAAAATATGTCGATCTGGTTGAAAATATAGAATTTTTTCAAAAAAAGTTTCTACTGTATTGATAAAGAAACGTCTTACAGTGCACATTTCTTAGTGGTGAGACCCATACAGCGTCTTTAGGTTTTCTTCGTCACCGTACGGTAGCTCAATGTCTCGCCACGAAAAAAAATTACTGTAGGAATTTTGAAAACGGTACAATTAAATTTATACGGTAGTTTTCGTGGTGGGACACCGGGTCTGGACGCCGGCCACAACTGTCTTTCATACAGATTGGCATAATAGCTCGTGGTCTTACCACGAAACATTTTTACGGTATACAGTATTTTACTGTATCTTACTGTATGCTGTACGAATTTTTACATAGTAGACCGATTTCAAGCTTTGTGGAAAGCATTTTTTTTTCCCAAAAAAACGGAAAATTGGCAGTTTTAAAGAATATGTTTTTTTCTAATTTTTGCAGGAATCTCTCATTTTTCGTGGAAAAAAATACTACAGTAAGAAACCTCAATCGTGACGAAACCATCTCATTGCAAGCCTTGAAGCTATTTGAAATGAATGCCGAAAAAATTCAACAACGGTTTCCATAAAACTCACGATGAATATTTCTGCAAAGAATCCCTCAACTTCCTTTCTGTCTCCAACTCCTCTTGCCTGTACAACGCCACTCCCATATGCACATCATTGAAAACAATCGCATGATTATCAATGTATTTTCCGAGATTTGAAATCTTCCTCCATCTCTCTTTTCCCACTTTAACACCTTCTAATTCAAGTCTCCATAAAAGTGAACTGGCATCAACCATATCCAAAAGTGAGTGACTTCTATTGAATCGATTCGCCACTTCTCTATCGAATATCTCAAGAGCAGGTTCATATTCAGCGATTTCAATGTGGAAGAGAGCAGTGTGCCAGTAGTTGTGGGTGGCTATCATCCAGCCTTGCTGAAAATGCACTTATAATAGAGGAGAACATGTCATGGGCATTTTTGCAACACATAAAAATCCTACAGTAATCTTTTTTCGGTGGTGAGACCCATTCTAAAGGTACAACCCATCCCTGGGAATTCATCTTACCCTCCAATCATCTTCTGTTTTGTACATGAACTCCTTTCCTTCCTTGTGCCGCCCGTTCATTTCGAGGACGTGAGCTTTCGCGTGGGATGCCCAACAATCGAATCGATTGAGGCTCAATGCAAGATCTGCTTCTTTCTCTGCGTCTCCATATAATCCACACTCTTCTAGACCGAAGGCGTACATTCCGTGCAGGTAGCTGGAATAGTTTTTGTTGCTTGCAGAGATGACAAGAGAGTGCGGCAAGGTTTATGCCCTGAGCGTCTGTTTTTGGATATGATCGCATGGCGCAGTGGATAGCGCTGATGTTTTCCAATTTTTCAGTGCGGGTTCAATTCCCGCCAGTGACGAAACTTTTTTCTTTTTTCACCTGTAGCACGGCAAATCCTTGTCCCATTTATTGATCACTTTCTCAACTGCATTCTTCTTCCCAACACAGTTTCCATTGAAGAAATGAGCGTCATGCGAGAACTTGACAGCCATTAAATCAGTCGGATAGTCGTCAATGATTCGATCCCATTCATCAGCTGCTTCGTGGTGCTTTCTGGAAATTTAGAGACTGAGAGGAAAAACATTAGACAGATTTTCAGAATTTTCAGACCGCCGGGTTGGCTTCAAAACTCAAAAATTATTTTGACAATTCTATTCAGGTGCAAATTTCATTAGTACAGAAGCCCAAAAATGCTTACCCTCTCCCCCACAAAACTGCTGCTTTAACATGTCGCTTTTCCCTTGTGTTCCCATATTTTTCAGCGTCACGTTCCAGCTTGTTCATTGACTCGGCGAACGTGGGATCTCTAGCGGCTGCTTCTGTTCCAAGACCAGTCAGGGCGACGATGAAGGTTCGGGACATGACTGAAAAATGAAGAAGTCAGATGGGAATGACTGTAATCTGACGTGGAGGTGTAGGGTGGGGTGTTTGCGGACTTGGCATGAGATCTTACGAAGGTTTAATTTTTCATAATTATGGAGACCGGATTTGCATTTCCCATTCAGTTTTTCGTGTGAAATTGAGCAAAACAATCGCAAAATGCTCAAATGAAATCTTCACCCAACGACTCACTCCTAGCAAAAATTCTTAGAGGGTGATCTTCTTATCCCAATCAGATTGTACTTCAAGATTTTTCTTGTCAAAAACAATGCAAAATTAGATTTTTCAACAGGTATCGGGACTTCAAGGTGGAAGGTGCTTGGTAATGAAATTGACAAGTTCATTACTCTATTCTAATACCCCAATAACTCCAAAATATAAAAACTCACTTCCATCGGGATCTGCTGCAGTCATCCCTACTAATGTTTCATGAAATCCTCCCAAAACAGTACAATCCGACCATGAAACCAGTTGCCGAATGGCTCCATCTAATAGTTTCGCATTTTCATCACTGGTAGTCGAAAGTTCTAGGCCTGCTTCTTTCCATGCAGCACAACTTCTCAAATGATCTGCACACCATTCTGCCATTTCTGGAAAAAGTAAGATAGAAAGTACTGATAAAAGGGCAGGGTCAATGAGATTATAAAGAAAATCATATTGAGGGTTAGATGATGAAAAATTGAGAAGAGATTTGGTCAGTTTTGTCAAACTGTCTGGGAAGTGTTTTAGGTAAAAGAAGAGAGAAAAATAAAAGTTCAGTATCAAAAAAAAAATAATAAGAGGAAGTTCTGGATTGCACGCAATTTACAGTTTTGATAGTGAGGAAAGGTGGGAGGTCGGGAAATAGGGAATGTTGAAATTTTGTTTAAAAAAAAAATATTTTTGATAAGAGGAGTTTTAGGAAAAAATGAAAAAAAAACTGAAATTCTGAGAATCGAACATTTGAAATGTTGGAAAAATTTTGCAGAATATCTGAAATTTTAAAACGGAACTTTGAAAAGTCTGATTTTTCGAAAAATCAAAAAAATGAATTCAAGAAATTTTTTTTGAAAAAAACCTGATTTTCTAAAGTTTTATATTTCCTAGAATACGAATTTTTCAAATAAAAAAATATTTCAAATTTCAAGATTTCATGCTTTTTTTCAATTAGAAAAAAATTATATTTTTTCCAAAAAAAAAGTTTTTGTATCTCACAAATTTCGAATATTTTTACATTTTCAGAAAAAAAGTCTACCAGAGTTTTGCATCATTTTTCTAGTATTTTTAACTCTGAATATCTTTTTTTTTTCTGGAATAATCCTCCCAAAAAATATTTACCTCCCACCTAGAAAATGAATGGTTTTTCTGTTCTTCTGAAAAAGACCTACTAAAAGAAAGTGAAAACAGAACTCCAGTCAAAAGACCACATGTGAAAATAGTATATAAGACGAAGAGGCTGCAGAGAAAGTAGAGAACAAACAACCAAACACGTGCTAGTTGTGGACGAGTGATCAACACGTTCTCTTATGAGATGTTGAAAAAAAAACATGCAAAATGGGAAAAAAGGACAAAGTTTTTATAGGAATATTGTGCAAGAATAAATGATAACACCTCCGGAAATTATGTGATTTTTGCTGTTGGTCATTGATAAGAGGATGGAAAAGCAGAAAAAGCATTTTAGAAAATCGAAGGGTTAAGAAAAAGAAGAAGGACAATCTTATCAATTGGAATCACAGAAAAATTGGAGAATTGAGAGATTTAGAGATGACAGAAAAAAAGAAGAAAAACTATCTAATCTTTTGAACCTGTGTAATAAGACAGGGAAGGTTGTGGTTCTCACGTTTTCATTTAGTCGAGGAGGATGAGAGGGGAATACGATAGCATGGACTGAAAGTCGCATACCATCCCGAAGAAAAGTGTGCCTTTTGAAATTTAAAATGTGCGCTGTTTCTGGAATAAGAGCCAAGAGCTTTGCAGAATTTAAAAAAAAAGAAAAAAAAAACCTCTGTTTAGTTATAACCCAAGTGTCGCAAAAACTGATAAAACCATGTCCAGAAAATTTGAATGTTTTAGAAATGATTATTCCGAGACAAATCAATGTTTGAACCTAGTTTGTAAAACGCGAAAAACCCAAATTGTGCCGAAGCGCCGTTGGCGCGCCCTACATTTCCCGGAGGGGCATGTTCCGCATTCTGCAAAAAACTGTGCCGAAGCGCCTTTGGCGCGCAGTTCCTTATTGTAGTTTTCCTTGCCGAAGCGCCGGAGGCGCGCTATCCATATCTTTCCTTGCTCCAGAGAAAAAAAAAGAATAATTCTGACGTGCCCTCCCCGCTTTTCTTCCTCAAACGCTTCCACGTATTCATTAATTTCCAAGTGACATGCCCCGCCCCTTTTGTTGTTTACAGTTTGACCTTTCCACGTGGCACTGTCAATGTGGCTCTTTTCGAATCAAAAATCAATCAGTTCTAACAAGGCGAACCAACCAAATCTTCTCTTCTGAAGTCAAAGAAAAATCAATCAAATGATGATCATAATGAAGAACATCCTTCTCATATTCGTGCTCCTTCTGGTGTGGACCAACAACATCAACTGCGAGGAAGACGTCACGAATTGTGTAGGCGAGGATGTCAAGGACCTTCCAGACACTTGCCAAAGCATCCACACGAGGCCACTGAGGATCAATGGCAATGTAGAGGGTAAGTCAGGGGGAAAAATCAGAGGAATTCCGGAGAGCCACGTGGCATATCTCAATTTCCATGTCTTCAAATAATCATGAATTCCCTTCCACAATCTCGAATTTTCAGATTCGGTTGTCCGCTCCAAGCTGAAGCAGATCACAAAGATCACATCGGGAGTGGAGGTTTCCGAGACCCAGTTTGAGACATTCGACCTGCCAAACGTCATAATCCTCACGAGCAACGAAGGACCCGCCCTCAAATTCCATCGGAACAAGAAGCTCGCCAGAATGCAATTCCCGAAGTTGGAGCAGTTGAAGGGAAAAGAAGAGGCAATTCTCTTCGATCACGATCAATTCCCGACACTGGCAACGCAGAATAAGAAGGGGTGAGTTGAATTCGAATTTTATTTCGATCTTGAGAATCAAATTATTTTTTCCAGATTGGCGGATCTTATGCGTCTGAGGGAGGTGGCAAAGAAGACGGCTGGAAGCGAAGGGAAGGTCATCAAGAACGATCCGCTTCAAGCATCCAACATCGACACGGTTTTGTGGGCTCTCTTGGTTTTTTTCCTCATCATTGTGGTCTGCTTAGCCTGGATGGGCTATGACTGGTGGAAAGAGAGCAAGGAGAAGAAGAAGGACACGCAGAAGAAGTCAACCAAGATGCCAGTCCAGGAGAACCCCAAGAATAAGTAAAGATCCATCATGATCTCTTTTTTCAATTTATTTTTCATTTTATTTTTCAAAAGTGTTTGAAATGAATTTATGTTTGTTCCATTGAACTGTTTTTGTTTGTAAAACCTAGGGTGTCACAGAAAGGAAGGCGCAACAAACTATACGTCCTCTCTCCACGCTTTCTCTGCTGTTCTTATGGCGTAGTAGCTATCGCCGTTGTTCACAGGCAAACCGCTGCGGACGGAAAAGAATAGAGCCATATTCTCACATCCTTTGAGAAGGAGAAAAAAGAGTGCGATAGAATATCCAGCACAGGGAGTACAATAAAAGAACAATCGTCCAATACCGGCGTCACTAGATGTTTTCATGTCAGAAAATTAAAATCCATTGTTCTATTGTTATGTCAAAGTCTCATCTCTTGAAATCTGCTCGGTCTAGAATTTATGGTACAGTCAATACTCAGTATTAATCAAGTCATCATTCATGATAATCTTCATTCATTTCCCCTCAAAAATGAAAACTTCATTGTTAATCAGCAATTTCCATTTTTTTGTTCTGTCTGACCGTTATCTCTCCTTTATACAAAGTCATCATCCATCAATAATTGCTCGTGTTAGACTAATTTGAGGTGTCAGGATGCTATCAGGTCAATTTTATGAGCTTTGTTGTCTATTCAAATCAAAACCCATTCATTTTGGTACGAACAGTCCGGAGAGCATAAAAGACAGGGTACAATAAAACACTTTTATTGTCGCATCGCGCAACATCGTCCGTCTTTATTTTACGTTTTAGCAAAACCT
>GL380164.1:5414-20296 GCA_000143925.2 Caenorhabditis brenneri | reverse complement strand
AGAAGCGTTTGCTGATGGAATAGTTTTTTCCATTTTTAATTAAAAGGGTTCGTCCAGGACAACAGACATGTGTCTTCTCGAAAGACAATTAACAACCTGAAAAATTAAAAATTTTTTTGAAATACACAATTATTTGTACTCACATAGAATTTTTTCACTTTTGACTCCGTACGACACAAATCCTATGATTTTCGTTTTCGACGACATTCCTTTCTAAAAACGTTTTTATTAGTGAAGAAAAAAAAAGTTCTTACAAAAAACTGTGCTGCGGTTCGGATGTTTTGAGTCTGAAACGCCACAAATTTAATGCCACCTGAAAATTGATAATATTTGATAACAAAATTCCAATAAATCTCGCTCATAATTCTCCTCCGTCTTCGTTTTTATATATCCTTTTTTCGAGAGATCCGAGGTTTCATTTTCTGAAATATTAATTTTTTTCATTTTTCTCAATTTTTTAACTGTCCCAAACCTATAAACCATTCAAAAACAAAAAAATTATCGTGATAAAGGCCAGAAAACTGAAAACAATGAATAAATACAAATTTGTAATCAAAAATTCCAAGTGAATTTGTATTCGCAATTGATACGCGTTTCACCCTCTTTTCATCCGCCAGTTATGGGAAGAGTCTGATTTGCGGATGAGCTGGGCCCAGACCCGCATTTCGTCCGCTGTTGGGACTCTATTTCCAGTAAAACCGCCAGAGTCCGTTTTACGTGCCAAATGAGTGTCAAATTGGGCTCTTGGCCCTCAAATCGTCCGCATTTCGTTCGCAGCGGTTTGCCTGTGTTTTCGAATTTTTCATCTCGAGTTCAATTCCGCATGGTGGCTAATCATTTTTCCTTTGAAATGAAGTTTTCTTTGTTCAATTGAACTGTTTTTGTTTGAAAAACCTAGGGTGTCACAGAAAGAAAGGCGCAACAAAGTATATGTCTTCTCTTCACGTTTTTTACGCTGCTCATACGGCCTAGTGGCTATCGCTTTTGTTTTCGAATTTTTCATCTCGAGTTCAATTCCGCATGGTGGCTAATCATTTTTCCTTTTTGTTTACTCAAATAATTACAGAGTTTGGACGCTGGTCGAACTTCATTTCATGATCAGGGATGATATTCGGATAATGAAAATTCCAAAATCAAAAAAAAAATGTTGGGCTTGATGTGTCAAATAGATTTTGCAGTCAGAAACTCAAATTTTTAGATTTTTAGAAATTCCGAAACTATAATATTAAACTTTTTGAAATAGAATCAATGACCACTAAACTTTTTAATCATTGCTTTTCACACGTTTTTATCTGTCTTCTGGTCACAAATCACCTGCCCCACTCAGTCAGATTTCAACTGTGCTTGCTTTTTTACTCATTCTTTTTACTCATATTATAACAATATTATTTTTATGAACACAACAATTTGTCCGAAAGAGATACCGTACCTCGCCACTATCGAATTCCTAGAAACGTATTGTCACATTGGGTCTGTCCTCATGCTGTCCCTATCCTCGTATTCCCTTTGGCTAATCGCCACGAAGACACCTCCGACAATGAAATCGAGTGTTCCTTATATGATAAATCTACATTTATGGACAATGTTTTGTGATTTGACATGGTCTGTTTTAGTACTTCCTATGTTCTTTATGCCGAATATTGCCGCCCATGGATCTGGAGTTTTGTTATGGTTCTCACAGAATCCCGTTCCGATTGTTTGGTTGCCGTTTGCTACGTTGGGAGGTAGGTGGCAGATGATTTTGGGGATCGATAGAGATTTCTGGAGTTTGGAACTTAAAAAACCAGTAAAATGGTCTCACAACGATTGGTAAAGTTACTGTATAAAATTGGCAGTTTTTGGGAATAACCATCTTAAAACGTCAGCGCGCACCAAATCTGATGGTCAAGAATTTTGAATTTCTGAAATCTGCAATTGGACTTTGATAGTGATTGCAGACTAGGCGTCATATCTTACGACAACGGTTATCTTGCCCGAAAACTGAATTGTCGTAGTACTTGATGCCGAGTCTGCAATCACTGCCACCACCTCTCTTTTCCAGGAACCGCTGCTGCTATCATCTCCCTTTTCGAACATCGTCATCGTATAATTGTGACCGAAAGTCGATTTGTTATTCGAAACAAGTACTTTCACACCTTCCTTTTCGCAAATGTCTATTTTGCTCATATAAACTTTGGTGTCCCTGAAATTATCACTGCTCCAGATGATCAAATCTCCGCGAAGAAGAAAATCCTCCAGAAGTTTCCATGTCTTCCCTCGTTTTTTATGGATAATGTGACCTATGTAATACAGGAAGATGCATCACTTTTCAATCCACATATGTATTTATTATTATTCTATTTATGTGTTGTGTTCAGTTTCCTTTGCTCACATATTCTGTGGCATTTACTTCCAAGGAATAATCCATCGATGTCGGCGAGCACTCGGAAAATGTTGATACATTTCTTTATTTCAATGTGTGTTCAAGTGGGAATACCGGTTATTGTGTTGTATATTCCGAATGTTTATTGGAATATTTCTATCACTTTTGATTTTTACTCGCAGGGTAAGCAGAAAAGAGGGGCTATCTCGGTTAAGGTAAGGGTTAGCGAGAAGTAGTCAACTACAAAGTTGTTTATTTTCAAATTTTACATAAACCATCAGTTGACATATTTTTGATAACTTCAACCATTGCTGAGATATAGTGATTGAAAGCGAGGCGCAAAAGACGATATTTTTGAGCTTCAACTTTGGGAAACCCTGTAACTTTGTTGCGAAAAGAGATATGAAAAAGTGGTCAACTACAACGTTGTTAATTTTTAAATTTTGCATAAATAATTAGTTGACAACTTTCTGATATCTCTAATCACAGCTGAGATATATTGCAGTAAAAACAAGACGAAGAGAAAAGGGAGAGCTTTTTCGGTTAATAAACTTTGAAGGTCTATAACTTTGTTGGGAATGGAGTTATCAAAAAAATTTCAACTAAACAATTGTTTCAAATTAAAAGTTGAACAAGTTTTTAGTTGACAACTTTTTTATACCTTCAACCACAAGTGAGATATAATGCTTCAAAGTCAGATGACTGCGAGAGGGTCTGCTTCTCTGCGCTATTCTGTGAGAGACGCAGACATTACGCGATGTTTCTCAGACATTCAATTTTAGAGAGCCATAACTCTATTGCAAAAGGAGATATTAAAAAATTTTCAACTGAAGAGTTGTTTGAAATTGCAAGACAAACAACTTTTCAGTTGACTAGTTTTTGATATTTGCGCTAGTAAATGATATATACTCGTTAAAAGTAAAAGCAGCTGGGGGCTCATGTATTTCTGAGTTTTTTCACCATATTCCTCACTAAACACTCACAATAACCAATCAATTATTTTCTTGATAACCATCACTCCCAATGTATTCCAGAACTCAACAACATCAGCATTGTCCTATTCACCCTACATGGCACCTCCTCTTCCATCGCCACTATTTTCATCTATGCCCCATATCGAAAGTTCACCAAAGAACTAGTATTTCATAGTAATTGCTATTCGAACTTTGTTATTAATCACAGCTGTTTTGCAGAAATACTCCGTCGACCACAGAACAAAGTGTTTCGAACACTGGTTAGTGTTTCGGATAGAAGTGTCGGCAGGAGAGCACCGATTAGATGAGGAAATGATTGATCTGTAATATTGCGTGGCGATTTAGTTTCGGTGTTTACGTACTCGGCGTCAAAATTGACGACATTATTGTTAATGAAAGTTTCAAGCATGTTCACAGTATCAAATCTTATGAAAATCCCGTTACATTAATCTCAGAGTTTGTTCTGCTCGTAAGACAGAAAAACAGGTGAAAACTAATATTACGTACGTCATTTCAAAAAAAAAAACAAATCAGAATTCATTTTATAAAATTGTCTTCTATCTTTGAAGTCTCACTAAACCTAAATTGATGGCGCAGCAGTCCTTCCTGTACTCCGATCGGTTACACTGACCACTAATGGGGAGACTCGAGATACTGGGAGTTTTAGAATACCTGAAAGTTCCTCATTTTAATTTTTGGAAATTCCTACAAGAAAAAATATACCATAAAGCAGTAGCTCTTTTGTGAATTTTCTATACGGGCTGTATATAAAAATAGTGGCGATGGAAGAAGAGGTGCCATGAAGGGTGAACAGGACAATGCTGATGTTGTTGAGTTCTGGAAATCAGTAAAAATTCAGGATCTGATTTTTTACCTAGATGAAATTAAAGTTTTCTCTCTGAGTTTTTTGCAGTATGACCAAGGAAACCATGATCATACCCGGTTTCGAAGGTACAGTTGCTTTGAGCGTTTATATCTCCGTTGACAACGAAGATAGCAAAAAATTTTCAACTAAAAGTTTCTTTAGTTTACAATTTTTTCTTTAGTTCATTTTGAACAACTTTTTAGTCAAAACTTTTTTGATATCTCTTTTCCGAACTGAGTTATAACGCCTTGAACATGACCGCATAGAAAAAAGCGCGCAGTGTCTGCGTCTCGTATAGAGAAAAAGAGTTGTTTGACTCCTCTTACTTTGAAGCATTATATCTCACTTGCCAGAGGAGATATGAAGAAGTTGTCAACTAAAAAAATGCTTAACTCAAAATTTCAAATAACTGTTCAGTTGAAAGTTTTTAGATACCTTTTTTCGCAACGACGCTACAGACCTCTCAAGTTCAGAGACAAAAAAAAGCTATGTTTTTCTGCGTCTCTTTTTTTTTGAAGCGCTATATCTCAGCTGTGGTTATAGATATCAAAAAGTTGTCAACTAATAAGTTATGTAAAATTTAAAAATGAACAACTTTGTAGTTGACCATTTTTTGATAACTTCACTTCCAAACGAGCTACAGCTTTCCGAATACACAACTCTAGATTTTCCTTACCCACCTTGTGAATGGAAATCAAAAGTGATTGAAACATTCCAATAAATATTGGGAATATAAATGACTATCACTGGAATTGCCACTTGAATACACATTGAAATGAAGAAACTTATCAACATTTTCCTAGTACTCGCCGACATTGATGGATTATTCCTTGGAAGAAGATTCCACATGATATGAGAACAATAAAAGCAGCACAGACCACCCAGGGAAGCACATGTCAGATACATATGAGGATTGAAAAGGGATGCATCACTTTGAAGAACTCGAGACATTTTTTCAAATATTATAACAGGAATACATGGATATCGATGGAATGCTCTCAGTTTTTCAGTTTCCTGGTCTTCTGGAACAGTGAGAATTTCAGGGATTCCGAAGTTGACCATGGTGAAGTATAGAATTGTGAAAAATATCCGTCGAGTCCATTTCCGTTTCATTACGAACCAACTATTGGTGACGATTACTTGATGACGGTGTTCGAAGAGGGACATGATACCGGCGCACATTCCTGGAAACCTGTTATAGAAGGGCATGGAATTTTGGTATTTTTTAAAAATCCATTTAGGTTCGAAATAGAATTTCATGACTTCTTTACAGTCCAAAATTGGCGTACTTGTTCTTGTATCCAATCAGTTCAATTGACTGATTTCCCAGGTAAAAGCTGTGGAAAAATCGATAAAGACAGTTTAAAACAACTGAAAAGCTCGAATTTTTATTTCTTTTTTCTCGAAAAAAAATTCGAAATTCGAAGAGCATTTTGTCATTTTTATGAAAAAGATTTCCCGATTTTTTGAATATGTTTCGGGAAATTTCTCGATCAAAAAGTGACTACAAACTACAAAAACTATAACCCCCAGATTTTTGGCTCCAACTCACCTCCAAGCGATGCAAATGCAATCCAAAGTAAGAATGTCTGATTCTCGGTGACATACAACAATATTCCGGAGCTATGTGCTGCAATAACAGGCATAAAAAACATGGGAAGCACTAAAACCGCCCATGTCAAATCACAAAACATTGTCCACAAATGCAAATTTATCATATAAGGAACACTGGATTTCATGGTGGTCGGCGACTTTTTGGCGATCAAAAATAGACTATAAGATGATAAAGTGATCATGAAGAGACTTCCAATATGACATCCAGTCTCAAGGAATTCAATGGAAGCCAGGTAAGTGATGTTGTGGGGACAAGTTGTAGTCATGTATAGTTTTCAAAAGAAGAATTTGATTAAAAATGAATGAAAAAGCGTAGATTGTGGTGTGGGACAGCTGAAATTCTGAGAGAAAAGGGAGTAGAGGGTTCTAGATCTATAAGGTGACATGTGGTTTTAATCGGAAAAAAGTTGGGGAGCCAAGTATGAAATGATCAAAAAAATAGTCTAGTTTTTTTTTCACAAAATGTCTGCAATTTGACGTGGCGGTGTCAGTTTTTGGTGTTTGCGGATTTCCATTCAAAAACAAATACTTGCGCCTTTGAGGTAAATGGGGCGCTTTTCACATTTTTGACTAAACTTGCAAGTTTTTTCACTTTGAAACTTCAAAATTTTTCAAATTCAATTTTTTCACAAGTTCTCCAGAAACCACTAGAATATCACTTTTCGAAGATCTCCCTGATCATGAAATAGAGTTCGATTATGCTCCCTAGCCTCCAAACTCTCTAATTACTTGAGTGGATAAAAAGAAAAAATAATTTGCCACCATGCGGAATTGAACTCGAGATGAACAATTCGAAAACAAAAGCGATAGCCACTAGGCCGTATGAGCAGCGTAAAAAACGTGAAGAGAAAACATATACTTTGTTGCGCCTTTCTTTCTGTGACACCCTAGGTTTTTCAAACAAAAACAGTTCAATTGAACAAAGAAAACTTCATTTCAAACACTTTGAAGAATAAAATGAAAAATAAATTGAAAAAAGAGATCATGATGGATCTTCACTTATTCTTGGGGTTCTCCTGGACTGGCATCTTGGTTGACTTCTTCTGCGTGTCCTTCTTCTTGAGATCTCCACGTCCTTTTCTTTCTTTCCACCAGTCATAGCCCATCCAGGCTAAGTCGACCACAATGATGCAGCTGAAGAAGACGCAGAGAACCCACAAAACCGTGTCGATGTTGGATCCTTGAGGCGGCTCGTTCTTGATGACCTTCAGGAAGTTGCTGCAGGTGACATTCCCTTCGCTTCCAGCCGTCTTCTTTGCCACCTCCCTCAGACGCATGAGCTCTGCCAGTCTGGAAAAATAATTTAATTTTCAAGATCGAAATGAAATTCGAATTCAACTAACCCCTTCTTATTCTGTGTTGCCAGCGTCGGGAATTGATCGTGATCGAAGAGAATTGCCTCTTCTTTTCCCTTCAACCGCTCCAACTTCGGGAATTGCATTCTGGCGAGCTTCTTGTTCCGATGGAATTTGAGGGCGGGTCCTTCGTTGCTCGTGAGGATTATGACATTTGGCAGGAAGTCGAAGGTTTCAATCTGGGTCTCGGTCACCTCCACTCCCGATGTGATCTTCGTGATCATCTTGAGCTTAGACCGGAGCACCGAGTCTGAAAATTCGAAATTGTGGAAGAGAAATCAAGGTTTCTTGAAGACGTGAAAATTGAGAATATGCCACGTGGCTCTCCGAAATTCCTCTAATTTCTCCCCCCTTACTCACCCTCTACATTGCCATTGATCCTCAGTGGCCTCGTGTGGATGCTTTGGCAAGTGTCTGGAAGGTCCTTGACGTCCTCGCCAAAACAATTTGTCACGTCTTCATCACATTTGATGTTGCTGGTCCACACCAGAAGGAACACGAATATGAGAAGGATATTCTTCATCATGATCATCATTTGATTGATTTTTCTTTTGCTTCAGAAGAGAAGATTTGGTTGATTCGCCAGGCGATTCGTTGTTGGAACTGATTGAATTTTTGATTCGAAAAGAGCCACATCGACAGTGCCACGTGGAAAGGTCAAACTGTAAACAACAAGGGGCGGGGCATGTCACGTGGAAATTAATAAATACGTGAAAGCTTTTGAGGAAGAAAGGGGGGGGCACGTCAGAATTATTGATTTTTTTTTTCTCTGGAAAAGAAAAGTCATGGAGAGCGCACCTCCGGCGCTTTGGCACATAATTTTTCAGAAAGTGGATAGGGCGCCTACGGCGCTTTGGCACAGAATTACGTCGGCACAGAACTAGATTGACTACAAACTACAAAATCTTATAACTAGAGAGACTTTTTGTTTCAAAACGATCAGATTCTCGGTCTCTTTCTATCCTGGAAACTTTTTTTCGGGAAACGAAAAACTACAAACTACAAAAACAATATCCATCCTGAAAACTGGAGTGCCAGTGGGTCCCTAGATTTTCAAGATTCTCATAAACTCTCCTCCATCTCTGCTCCAGGACACACTAGATTATCATCCACCTGGATCGTTGTGTATACGGTGTACACGTAATACGATGATGGACAGATTCAGGGTATACTTCCAGCAGAACATCTGCCCTTGCCATGTGTACCCGGTTGTAAATTTGGACCTGGATATACTTTTGGAGACTCCACCCCCATCCACCCATTCTATTGTTTTCTGAGTCATTCATCCTAAACATGTCGCTACCGTCTCCCCCAAAAATCCAAGTTTCTCTTCGAAACAAGGATGTCTTCGATCAGTTTTCTTCTATGCTCCTGGAGCAAGTCATCTGTAAAAAACCTAGAATATTCTTTCCAATGCCTCATTTCGATTTCTTTGGATTGGAATCAGGAACGATGTACAAAATGGGCATGAGATTCGATAGAGTTTCGGATGAAAAGTGAGTTTTTTTTTCAAATTGTTTCCTCTATTATAACTGCACTTTTTTCAGGTATACCTACTCAAAAGATCTTTGGCAGAGCACTAAGAAGGCTCCAAAGTTATCCGCTTCAAGTGACATTCATTGGACTGATGTTCACGATGAAAAACGTTGGACGAAATCTGGAGTTCAATTTAAAATTCATGTTTCGAGTCATAGTGGAGAATCTGATGAGACTGTAAGTGTTTGCGTACTTTGCATTGAACCTTACGACAATTCTTTTTTCAGATTCAACTAGAAAGCAGGGTCTTGTATCAGGCAGTTCTTTTGGTGCATAGAATTGGAGACGGAGTGTCACAGGAGTTCAGATTTTCTCAACTGGAATTTATGGCAGTTGCAAAGTATAGAGTGAGTTTTTGAATAAGGTTTTCTGCATTTTTGCGACAGGGTGTTGCTGCTGGTCCGCAAACACCGCGTGCTGACACACAGACGCAAAAATATAAATAATTTTTGCAGAACCAAAAAGTAATTGAACTGAAATCTTCACTGAATATACATTCCTGTCGGGAACAAAAAATCGAGAAAGCCAAGAAGAGACGAGCTTTGGCGGATATTCAAAATGCCAAGAGACAATGTGGAGATTCTGATTCTGATGATGACGATTCCCAAATTTCCAACACAACATCCTCAACTTCCGGGAATTCATCGATTCAAAGTTCCACGTCATCTACAGCTTCACCTGGTCTTCCAATGAGCCATGATATTCAGAATTCGAGCCCTGCTCCAGATCCCTCCTTCAATCATCACGTGGCTCCAGCAGCTCCACCAAATCCATATCTCAACTATCCCCCTATTACTCCAGGGATTCACAACGCCCCAACTGCTCCTGCTCCATGGGGATCCTTCAACAACTCCCAACCCATGACTCCACATCCTGCTCCATATGGACTCACCAACTATCCTAATCCAGCTCCTCATCCATTCGGATACCCTCCAGCTCCAATGGCTCCGAGATATCCGGATCCAGTTCTATCTCCTACCGATTTCGGTAAGTCTTTCCAATATCCACAGTAATCTCTGATGTAACGTCATCTTCGATCCCATGCTAATTATTCGTGTGATACACAATCCTTGCTCTCCCGTTCTTTTATATTTCCCCGTCTTCTCAAAAATAATTTTCAAAAACTGGTCATATTTTCCCTCTAACGACACATTCTCTAAATTGTTTTTCGTCAATCTATCAATAAATTATGTTCAGAAAACTAATTTTGATTCAGTACTACAGCCTCATAGAGACTACGCGCCCCAAGACAGAATTTAGCGTCAAATAAGCAAAAATCTCATTTATGGTGCAAACAAAAAAACGTCGATTTCTTTTAAAATTACACAGCAAATTTTGGGAAAAAAGGTAAGCCTCATAATACAGATATGGTACATGAAACAATTAAACCATGCGATAGACAAAGAGATAAATTAGTTGAGAACATCTCTGGCATTCAAGACGCCGAGAACGGTTCCCTTATTATATTGAACAATGTTGTCGGCGATTTCAGTGGCGACACGAAGTTGAGCGTCGATTGTGGATGCTCCAAGATGTGGTGTGGCAATCACCAATGGATGATCGATGAACTCTCTGAAGGTTGGTGGTTCTGGCTCGAAGACGTCGAAAGCGGCTCCCTTAGCGTGTCCGGCATTCAATGAGTCGACAAGATCCTGCTCATTGACGATTCCTCCACGAGCGACGTTCACGATGCGGACACCCTTTTTGCAGAGGGCAAGAGCTGGAAATTAAGTAAATTATTGATTTTTCGGAGCGATTTTAACTCACTATCTTTGTTAATCAAGTTCTCAGTCTGCTTGATAAGTGGCACATGAACAGTGATATAATCAGCTTGTGGCCAGATCTGTTCAAGTGGAAGTAACTCGATATTCTTCGCTTCGGCTTGCTCTTTGGTAACGATTGGATCATATCCAATGACTCTCATTCCGAATGCCTGAAGACGTACTGCCACTTCGGTTCCGATGCGTCCGAGTCCAAGAACGGCGAGTGTCCGACCGTATACTTCTTCTCCCATGAAGTCTTTACGAGCCCATTTGCCAGCTTTCATTGAGGCGGCAGCTTGTGGCACATGACGGGAGAGGGAGAGGATGAGGGTGCATGTGAGTTCAGCAGCCGAGCGGGAGTTGGCTTCTGAGAATATTTGAAATGATTTTATGAAGAATAATGAGCATTTTCAATGTGAAATGGAAGCTGAAGTCGGAAGTTTTCGGAAGGGTACTGTCAAATCGAGTGCTGGATGTGCAAACACCGTCACGCAACGATGCAGACAAAAGATTGTGTAGTCCTCTCGGACAACAAGTCACGTTTTTTTTTTCTTGGTTCTAGTCAGTTATTCAGAGAATTCTAAGAGATTCTTTCCGTATATCACCAAAAATTCAACGCGCTTTTCATAGATCTATTTTCGTAAAGATTATAAGTGTTTGGGGAATAGCATAGAACCGACTACACATGACTATCGGTCAAACACCGAAGAATACTTTTCAAAGGAATTCTCAACTCACGTGGTGTATTCATCACGAGAATCTTGTTGGCGGTGGCTGCCGGCACATCAATATTGTCGACTCCAGTTCCAGCTCTTCCGACGAGCTTCAACTTTCCAGCCGATGCAGCCAACAGATCACCGGTGATCTTTGTGGCACTACGAACAATGACAGCATCGTGTTGCGGGAGGGATTCGAGAAGTTGCTCCTTCGTCTGCTTCGTTTTGACGGTCACCTCGATTCCGGCCTGCTTCAGAATGTCGACACACTCTTGTTCGATGTCGTCGGCGATGAGGACTTTGTTGATTGGGGAAGAACTCATTCTGAAAAAAGAGAGGGAATTCAAAATCGTATAGTCAGGAAAAAAGTGAAGAAAGAGTCGATAAAAGTATTGTTCGCCGATACCGACGCACACAGAAAAAAATGCAAAAAACTGTTTTGATAGTCTTACCAGACACACAAAACGTCCTTTTATATAACGAATGTGATGTAATCTACAAGTAAGCACAGACACGCCCACTGAGATTTGTACCTTTCAAAAGTCACGTAGACATCAAGATAAGATATGAATGATGAATTGAAACAAAACAATACAATGATTTACATATACACGATAGAGATCTAGGTCTAATGGTGGTCATCATGCATGCAAAAGACTGCAAACAATCCACATGTACAATAAATGGGCTGATCGGGAAGGCTAGATAGCAAGTTTTATAAGCGCTTTGAAAGGGAAAAACGAAGAACAGGAAATGATAAGAGGAGGTCAAAATGATGGGTTATCAGTTGCGTAGTGACCAATAGTGATATCAGAGAACACACATTGGGTACTCACTTTCGAAATGGGCTGTTTTTTTTAGGAAAATTTCGATAGTTTTCACAGTAAAGCAATGTTGACCGGTGAAGTTTTTGTGGGCTAGAAGTTTGTCAATTTTCAGACACCCGGGCTCATAATATCAACTTTACAAAAATAGAAACTTTGCATTTGTTGCCCTCGCTTGAAAATGATAAAGCGATGGGGAAAATCACTGATTGGAGTTCGGAACAGCTACTAAAAACGCTCAAAACTGTCTAAACTTGATGATTTTCGGTGAAAATTGAAATATTTTTCGAACAGAACGGAGAACTTTCTAGAGAGCTTTTTTTTACAATTTTCTGATATTTTCAAAGAAAACGCTTCGAGAAAAAACATTCAGATCATCAATTTACACTGAAATTGAGTGTAAAATGTATAAAAAATTACAAAAAACGAAAACTTTTCTCACATATCACCACGAAAAAGTGAATAATAAAACGATTGTTTTCTTATTTTTCTTTTCCCCTATCAAATGCGGAAATCGAGAAGAAACCGAAGCAGACACAAAAACACGAAGTGAAGACAAACGACGAGTCTTGGTCAGCGAAAAAAGGGAACGTGTTGAAAAACAGAAAAGGAAAACAGAAGAGGATGAGTGCGGGGGAAGAAATAGAACTGAAAACGGAGAATTAGAGATGAAAACAAAAGAACGAATATGGGTGCAAAATGGGTTTGGAGAAGCAAGAGACCTTTTTTCGATGGGAAAGTTTGGAAAGAAGAGCAAGATCGGAACAAAAAACTCTAATCATTTGGAAATAAAATTCGCGGCGAGCTCAACTGCGAGACCCGACACATGTATAATGGGTGTGCGCCTTTGAAACTACAGTATTTTCAAATGTTTTTTCTAGAACATCAGCCGCAGCACCACAAACAACAGAGTTTCTCATAAAAATGTTATCCAAAATTTGCAGGATTACATAACTGATTTTTCGTACCGAAGCATGTAAAATAAAACCTATTTTTAATATAATTTCCAGACCCACTTTCTTCCAGCAAATCATTCGCAGTTCTTTTTTGAAAAGATCAGCGGCTTTTGATTTTTTTCGGGGTTTGACTAAATTTTGAAACATTTTCTTGCCCTTTTTTGTAAATCTACATGCGAAACGCGCCAAATGTGCTCACAGTTAGCAATACAATTATACAATGCTTCATGATTTTCCGACTTTTTATCACCCGTGTCGATTCTGCGACGCTTTGGTTCTCACCAAAATGAGAATTTGCAGATCGGCACTTCATCTCAATCAAATTAAAACATGGATGGCGATGGGCGTGCCGTGGTTATAAGAATCGTGGTGTCACGTGCGCTGTCAGTTTACAGACGTTCGAAAAATCCAGATTCAGAAGACTGGTTCGGTCTTGGAGCCGATAAGGTGCTGGCAACTCTCGGTACCCTGATAATCACAACCTATATCGTCAAAGCAATGTACAAAAAGTGGCAGTTAGTTTTCCTACGGGGAAAATGTAGCTTAAAAATGAATATTTCTAGAAATTACCGGGCCCGAAGGAGAGTTGAGAATGAAGGCGACGAGAGAGACCAGCGAAACAGAGACAACTTGATAAAAGTAAGGGTATTTCAGAAACAAGCAATCAGCGAATTTGCTTTTATTACAGAGAATCGTAGGAACTCTACAAGAACGTGACCACGAATGCCCAATCTGTCTGGGCGAAGCAAACTTCCCAGTGTTGACTAACTGTGGTCATGTATTCTGTTGTGAGTAGATATCTTTTGCCGTGAGCCTAATCAATTCAAAGCAGGCGTATTCGGGTTCGGGCAGACCCTTCAATTGTCTCATTGAAACGCTTTTTGTACACGGTGCGCTGCAAAACGTTGACTTCAACACGTTGACTTCAACATGCATAAAATGTTCTCGCAAAAGTACTTGTAGCTCCTTCAATGTTCACTTCTCCACAATTCTTTTATATAGAAAAGTCAGCAAAAACAAACAATTCTTTCAGGCTCATGTATTATTCGATACTGGAAACAAAGCAAATCGAATTTCGACCCATGTGATTGTGCATATTGTAGATGCACGGTAAGTTTCTGAAACTAGTTGATCTCTTCTGAAAAAAAAAACTATTTTTAGTTCAACAAGCTCATTCCTATCCGGTGGCCAACTCCAGGAGCATCTGACGAGATCGACGAGCAACTTCAAAAGAACAATGTGGATTTAGAGGACTACAACAAGAGATTTTCGACCGAAAAACCGGTAAGTTGGATGGTTTATTAGGATATTATGACGTTCAAGACACATGATTACCACTAAATTTTCGTAGTGTGCTATCGTGTGACCGAGTTGACGGATATAAGATCAAAATAAAAATTTGTTGAATTTCAGCGATTGGAGTCTATCCTATTCCAAGTCAAAAAGTTCTTCCGTGAAAACTGGATTGATATGTAAGTATCTAGAATCAGTACCAACAAAAACCTAATTTTTCCATACTTGTGAAATCGCGGGCCGGGCCGCTCGGCCCGCACCGAAAAAAATTTTCAAAAATTTACCCCAAAATTGTGGAAAAAACACAAATTTTTCAAAAGTCCTCAATTTTTGGCTGATTCGTGATTCAAACCACTCAAACTACCCCCAACATGCGAAATATGTAAAATTTACAGAAAATAGGCAAAAATCAGCTGATTTTTCGATTTTCCAAATTCAAATTCAAAATTCGCGGTAACTGGCGGGCCGAGCGGGCCGAGCGTCTCCGGACCGGCCCGCTGTTTGGCCGGGCTGCGCCCGGATCGGCCCATCTGATTCTGCATATGTCCAGAGCTCGACACGTAGAGGTGCCTGTTGGAAGCGCGATCTATGCGTCGATTACGCTTACCCAACGGCTCTGGCACT
>GL380163.1:41641-61203 GCA_000143925.2 Caenorhabditis brenneri | reverse complement strand
TGTTGCGGAAACCATTTTTATCGCATTGGTTTGAACCGGGTAAAAGTCGTAACAAGGTAGCTGTAGGTGAACCTGCAGCTGGATCATCGTCGTGAACTTCTACGGAGGGGACCTGGGATTTTCCACAAACCTTTTAAGATGCGCTTCTTGTCGGTGACGTCGCCTCTCCGGGGGTGGTGTTGCTGGCTCGTGTGTCGAAATGATAACGTTCCTCGCCAGAGGTTGTTGAGATGCCACAAAAAAATGATAGTAGTGATGGCCGTCCGCTGAGGGGCGTGGCGGCTGTCCCAAAATCACTATTGTCATGGCTTAATGATTGCGTTGGTGCTCACTCTTCGCGGGGTGTGCGTTGACCAGTCGTCTCCAACACAAACCGCTTTGTGCTGATTTTCTTCTCGGAGATTATCGGATGGTGGCTTTATGCGTCAAGATGGGCTCTCTCGTTCGGGATTGTTCGTCGTTGATGATAGCCTTAATGATCACTTGCGTGACGCCAACAAACACAAACGCACCTTTCTCTATTTGAATCAGTACACGGTTGCCGTGTGGGATGGCACTTCGGTGCCTTCTCGCGCTGGTGGCTTCGTTGTTGAGTCCTTTCGGGGATTCGATAATAAGTACTAGCTTCAGCGATGGATCGGTCGCATCGAGTATCGATGAAGAACGCAGCTTGCTGCGTTACTTACCACGAATTGCAGACGCTTAGAGTGGTGAAATTTCGAACGCATAGCACCGACTGGGTCACCAGTCGGTACGTCTGGTTCAGGGTTGAATAACTCATTGCCAACACACACCTTGCTTTCGGGCGAGGAGTGTGTCGGCTTGTCGGATGACATTGAGCATTGCTCTTCGGAGTGAAGCACGATCTCATTCTAGTACCGAAGCATCACAAGTCGAGCTTCTAGCGAGTTCTTCGGGATTCGTTGGAGGTTCGTAATGTGACGCGCTACTCTTATATCAGAGTGAGCTGCCAAATGGCGTCCAACTTGACTTCTATGATGTACTGGTGAACATCAAGACGTGTATGACTCTACGTGTCTTTGATAGGATCCGATTCGTCTGTCTAACCGGAACGTCGCTCGCTTCTGAATACTGGGGTTCGTTGATAATGTTCGAGAGTGTCGGATGATTCTCATTCGGTGCTCACGATCACAACGGTGCGTGTCTTGCTAATCTCAACCTGAACTCAGTCGTGATTACCCGCTGAACTTAAGCATATCATTTAGCGGAGGAAAAGAAACTAAAAAGGATTCCCTCAGTAACGGCGAGTGAAACGGGAAGAGCCCAGCGCCGAATCGTTCAGTCTTTGGCTGCTACGAAATGTGGCGTATAAGTGTAGTCTTCCAGCAGTGTCGTATGTCCGAAGTCCTTACGATTGAGGCCATAAACCAGAGAGGGTGCGAGCCCCGTTCTGGATAGCGATGCTGTTGGTTCGATTGCTCCTTGGAGTCGGGTTGCTTGAAAGTGCAGCCTAAAGTGGGTGATAAACTTCATCTAAGGCTAAATATCGACTCGATTGCGATAGCGAACAAGTACCGTGAGGGAAAGTTGCAAAGGACTTTGAAGAGAGAGTTCAAGAGAACGTGAAATCGCTGGAGTGGAACCGGAGACAGTTGATGTCGCTTGGAGACAAGCTTGGTGGCTGGTCGCTTAGTTGTGATCGTTGCCGGGTGTCGTCTCCTATGCAACGCCGACGGCGTTGGCTGCTCGTTCTGGCCCGATAATGTTGCCCAGCTCGCAAGAGTCGGTGTCTTGTTGTCGGTAGTTGGTTCGTGGCGGCTAGCGTTTAGTTACACTAGTGTGTGTGACGTCGGTGTGAAAGTCAACGACGTTTCCGACCCGTCTTAAAACACGGATTGCGGAGTGCTTGTCTACTGCGAGTCAAAGGGTGTTAAAACCTTGCGGCGAAATGAAAGTGAAGGTCGATCTTGAATTGACCGACGTGGGATCTGTGCTCTTCGGAGTGCTGCGCACCACGGCCCTATACGTGTCACTTGTGACTGTGTAGAGGTTGAGCAGTTGGCAAACGACCCGAAAGATGGTGAACTATGCCTGAGCAGGATGAAGCCAGAGGAAACTCTGGTGGAAGTCCGTATCGGTTCTGACGTGCAAATCGATCGATAGACTTGGGTATAGGGGCGAAAGACTAATCGAACCATCTAGTAGCTGGTTCCTTCCAAAGTTTCCCTCAGGATAGCTGGATCTCTGGCAGTTATATTCGGTAAAGCTAATGATTAGAGGCCTTGGGGGCGTAATGCCCTCAACCTATTCTCAAACTTTCAATGGATATGAAGTTGCAGTTTCTTTAGTGAACTGACAACGTGAATGCGAGGTCCAAGTGGGCCATTTTTGGTAAGCAGAACTGGCGCTGTGGGATGAACCAAACGTGGAGTTAAGGTGCCTAACTTCTCGCTCATGAGACCCCATAAAAGGTGTTGGTTGATATTGACAGCAGGACGGTGGCCATGGAAGTCGGTACCCGCTAAGGCCCATAGGCCCATAGGACCTCAGACGCCACACGTGGGGCTCGAACCCTGGACACCGAGAACGATGAACGCGTGTGCTAACCACAATACCATAGCGGCAGACCCAGACGCCGGAGCCATGGGCCATATATGAATGGTAGGGGTGGTGGGTAGGTGTGGGAGTGAGGGGGTGTTGAAGGTGTTGAAGTGAGAGGTTTTTAAAAACTTCAGGATGTTCAGGAACATCTTCCCCAGTGCCTAGAGTGTCGAAAAAACATAAGCTGAGCCCATAGAAATACCAAGTTAGGCCCCTGAAGATAGAACTCCGAAAACGAAATTCCCAGTAGTACTGGTATATAGGACAAATGCTCGATAAATCACAACAAAAAACGTCTAAAAAACGTCTAAAAAATGTCTAAAATTAGTCTAAAACATGTCTAAAAAGTGGCTAAACTCTATGACTAAATATTGAAAAGCTGTATCAGTAATGCTTATTAATGTCTGATTTTGCGCAGTTGAAACTCGATTTTCCGGCAGCACCGACTCGACTGCTCCTCGTTCTTTGCTGAATCGACCGGATAACCGGCAGATTTCGGGGACTGTAGCGTAGTCTAATTGTTAGTAGTATCAGAGCCAGCTTCGGGTTGACTGGGACGGCCTTTAAAATCAGTGGATATCCATCTTTCTTCTCTTGTTCCGAAAAAAAAAAGGGAACACCATGACTATTTTAATTTGAGTGAAATTTCAATACTCATCACCCAGACTCTCACCATGCTTGTTGAGACAAAAATCAGTCGGTGGCGCCGTGAGTTGCCATACTCAAACCCATTTTTAAGATTCATTGATAAACATTTACCCAGTTGAACGAAATATGAGAACTCTCAACACACCCGAGATACACCGCTCTGAAAATATAGTGCTGGGTGTGCCTGTACTACTGGATTTGAGTGAATTTTTTTATTAGAACAGCATATCTCGGTTGTTTTTGGAGTACACAAAAAGTTTTCAACTGACAAATTGTGAAAAATTTATTAATAAACATTTTCTAACTAGGGACTGGTCAGACTTGACAAACGAGTTGAGTGAAACGAGTTATACCACTAGATAGCTGGTGACACGTTATCCATTTTGTGAAATTTGTAGCTGCTGCGGAGTCCTTTGGTTCCTGTAATCCGGGTCAGAAGTTCCAGTAAAATTATCCCCGTGACCTCCCCTCCCCCTTTTCTTTTAGGGAGAAGTCTCAAATGGGAACAAGTTGAATTTAACGTGATCTTATATAGTTATTTTTTTCAACAGAAAGAACTTTGATGTGAAACTACAGAAGTACTGGGGAGAAGAACTTCTGTTTCATTGACATGAAACTTTCTTTCTCTTCTTTTTCAACCGCCAATTTTTTTTCGATATCCATCTGGAAACTATAACCAAAAATTATATTCAATTTCAAAGAAAAGGGCAATAATGTTGAGCATCTACAGTAATCGATATGATCATTTTTATCGAAGAAGACCTTCTTTTCGGACCCTTTGTTTCAGATGTTATACTGCACTTTTTTATTCTCTTTTATATTCTCTTTTAAACAAAGGGTCCGAAAAGAAGGTCTTCTTCGATAAAAATGATAATATCAAAACCCAAAATGCACAAACCAAAGCTAGAAAACAACCATCATCTACAGTAAAATGCTCAAAGCAGACGAATTCGTTACATCGCGCACATTTTATAAAAGCAGAAGTATTAGGTTGAGTCCAAAGTCTAGCACCGAAATTAATTTTTTGTTCTAGAAAGTTCTGGAATTTTCTGGAATTTTTCTGAACATAATATTATGGTAGCACATTCTAGAAACTTCCATCTGTAGAATATATAAGCGCGCAGCTCTTCCCGCTAGACAAGTATGTCAACACTAAGTAAAGAACAACTTCGAGCTATTGTCTACTACGAATTCCTCCAAGGCCACAGTGTCGCCGAAGCAACTGCCAATATCCACGCTGCGTTCAAGGAAGATGTACTAAGTCGATGGACAGTCAATCGATTCTTCAATCGTTTCCAGTCCGGAGATATTTCGTTCGAAGATCAACTTCGTTCTGGACGCTCATCTGTTCTGAATGATGATGATATCCGTGAAGCCCTCAAATGCAATCCGGACGCCAGCACACGTGAATTGTCAATAAAGCTTGCCTGTTGCCAAACCACCATTGTTCGACATCTTGAGGCTCTTGGTTACAGAAAAGTTGTGTCGACATGGGTCCCTCACGAACTTCACCCTTTTCAGTTGGCAGCAAGGGTAAGTGTCTCTCAGTCATTGCTGCTCCGTCCGCACAGGAAGGATTTGTTCCGGCAACTGGTTACTGGTGATGAAAGCTGGGTTCTGTATGTCAACCATACACGAAAGAAATCTTGGCTCCCTCGCGGAGAACCACCACCAAAAGAGCCAAAGCCAAATCTTCACGAAAAGAAGGTATTGCTGTGCTGTTGGTGGGATATGAAAGGAATGTTGTACTGGGAACTGTTGCCATCGGGTCATACGGTTACTGCTCAAGTATATGCATCTCAACTTCAGAAGTTGGCCGAAAAAATTGGGGAGAAAAGAGGGAAAAGAGTTCAAACTATCCTACTCCATGATAGCGCAAGACCGCACGTGGCGAAGTTGACTCAAGCAAAAATCGACGAACTGGGCTGGGAAGTTCTCCCTCACCCTCCTTATTCTCCGGACTTGGCTCCCTCCGACTACCACTTGTTCCGTGCTCTGAAGGCTCATCTGCGTTAAAAACGATTCAACGAACAGAGTGAACTGCAAACTGACATCGCACAATTCTTTGATGCGCAGCCGCCAGAGTTCTGGGCTGCTGGTATTGAGAGTCTAGTAGATCGTTGGACTTATGTTGTTGATCATGATGGCGAATATGTTGTAGACTGATAATGGTTTTAAATAAAGTTTTTAAAAAAATTTGGAAACTGTGTTCTTGGTGCAAGACTTTAGACTCAACCTAATAGAACACGAACGCAAATAGCAATCTGAATCTCCAACACTTCCGAAACACTTTTGAGATGGTGTAATAAAAGGATTCCAGGGAATATTGAGAGTCTACTCTTTTTTCAAAAAGTGGTTGTATTTCTTATATTCCAAGTCATACGATTACACTTCTCGAAAAAAAACCATCTGGAGAGCCAAAAAATGTTTGTATTGTTTTTTTTGAAGCACAACGTCTCATGCTTGAGTGGAAAAAAACGAAATTTTTTTTTCGAATTTTTCAGGGTGAAAAAAAAACGAAAAAAGATTTTTCGGGTTTTTTCGCTTTTTTTTTTCGAAAATTTCGGTATTTTCCAGGAAAAATGGATGAAAACAAGGTAAAAACTGTCAGGAATATTCTATTCTTGGTTTTATTTTCTGTCATTTCTATTCATTTCCGAAGCCTTACGAGATTTCTCGCTTCCGTATTCTTTTGCACCAACAATGCGCCGCTACGGCGTATTGGCGTGATTCTCGTGCGGGCGCAAAGCGCGTGCATGCTGGAACGTCTTTTCAGACAGTTTTCTAACTAGTTCTTGTGTGGTGCCGGCGCCGGAAGGCGTGCGGACCATTTCGTTTACCTTTTGACTTGAGTTTTTTACTAGGTTTTTTGTGTTTTAGGGCGTAAAGCCACTTCTTCTTCCGGGTTTTTACCCATTTGCTCTGTTTCAGCCGTTGGGTGTGACTCTCATCGGTTTTCTAGTCTTTTTCTCTGTTATTTCGCCTGATTTGGTAATCAGTGTGATAATAAATAGGTTTTGTGCTCAATTTGAGTAGTTTTCGTGTTCATTTTATTGGAAAACTTCAGCATTTCGAACTAGCGCGTCGCTGCGTCTCTTTCATTTGCGTTCTCTCTCGTTGTCGTTCGTTTCGCTAGTGCCGCTCGTGGTGTCTAGTGAATTTCTCATTGTGTTTTGTGGGTTTTTCGTGTGTTTTTAATACCAGATTGTCAGTGTTCATCGCACTAAGTGCTTTGAATTCTGTACAATTCTGACTAAACATTAAAAACAAACAACTGAAGAAACGTTTTTTTCAATAATTTTTTTTCGTCGAAAATGTTTTTCGGAAAAAAAGGCGAAAAAATCGAAAAACAGTTTTTTTTTTAATTTTTCTCACAGCCATGGTCGGAGTATTTGGGGGTTTTTCCAATTCTCAGGTGCCCGTCTTGGATCCATCCAACTCATTGTCTCCTTTCTTGGTGGTGGTCAGTTTTTCGACCCCTCCGCCAGGTTCATCCAACTCAAGTACAACCGAAATCAACAAACAAAATGTGCTGAAAAAGGAAGAGACGCAGTGCTTCATAGTTTCCTCCCCTCCCCGTTGTCGTTTCCGCTGGCTGTTCTATACTTTTCCCCCGTCTCTTTCTGCCTCTCAATGGGGATCGGTCGTCGTTTTTTGTCTACGTGTATGTTCCTTCTGCTTGTCCGCGCCTCTACAGCTTCCTGCTGTATCTCTCTTGTGCGACGACCACCCTTCTCGTCTTCCCCAATCACATATGTTTCCCTTTGGCCCCTCGTTGGGGCCTTTTTGTCTATTGATTTTCTATAATTAAACTATATCTATTAATGGCATTTTTTGACTATCCGATAGATGGGCTCTGCCAAACTGATTATTTTTAATTTTAATCATTGAAAAGTGAGTTTTTTTTTGTTTTCGGGGGCTTTTTGGGGCGAAAACTTTGATAATCATGAGGAAATCAGTCGACTAGTTGGCTGAATTTTCACCCAAATACTCAGACCAGCAGTTTATTGCAAAATTGGAACGATTCATTCTTGAAAACTGGTTTTTTTTAAAAAAAGATCATTTGGGTTGTGTTGTTTTTGAGCTTTCGATTTTCTATCAACGATTTTCTATCAGAAAGTTGATGTTTTGGTTCAAATTACTGTATTTTTGGATCATCCTTTTCCCGGGTATTTTTTTCGGACCAAGATTTTCGGAAAAAAAAAAAAAAAAAAAAGACTCAAAAAGAATTTTCCGGGATACATCCAAATTGATTTTTGCTCCAAATGATGTCTGTTTTGCATGGGGAACCATGCGACGGCCCAAAAATACCAGAAGTTAATTTAAAAAAAAATAGAAAAATTTTCAGATCGTCAAAAAAAAGTCAATGAGCACCAGTTCGATCGGCTGGTGAACGAGTGCAATGGACTCTCCGATGCTTACTCAGAGCTGCAGAATGGTTAGTTTGTTTGACATTCGCTAAAAGGCTTTTATGATTAAAAAAAAATCTGTTGATTATGGCCTGAAATTACTGATTTTCGGGGACATTTTCTTTGCGAACTTTCATGGTTATTCTTGAAAAAGTTAGAAAATTCTTTTGGCAGCTTTTGATTTCTGAAATTTCGGCGAAAAAAAATTGTCGGAAATTCCGAAAAATCGTTTGTTATTCCTATGTCGATTGACCGGAAAACATGGTTCCTATAGTTATGGCTAACCGACAAGTTTCAGTACTAAAACTTTGGAGCACTGTAACTCAGTTTCTCTCTCTTGTCAAATTTGCAAAAATGAATTTTTTTCAGAAATGAATCTCAAGGAAAGAAATGAAGAGCTGGAACTCCAAAATGCCGTCTGGATCTCAAAAGAAGAGGAGTTGATCAAGAGAGCGGAACGACAGAATGGATGAGGGACCGCCAGAGAATGGTTGATGAAATGGCAAAGGATTGTGCCAAGTGGAAGAAGCAAATGATAAGAGAAAGGAAGAAAATTGCAAAGGAGAAGAAGAAGATGGAAGAAGATCGACAGTTTCAAAGAGTTCGTGCGGAACAAACGAGCCTGGAATAATTTTTTGATAATTTTATTGGATCAGGATCAGACCTACAGTAGTCCCAGAGGACCTGTGGATGATGATTCGGACTATGACTACGGTCTTATCTATGATGAGAGTGATGTAGACTGAATAAAATATAATTGAATTATACATTTTGTCCTTTTTCTTTTCTCCTGATTTCAGTTGCAATTTTTGCACTGTGCAATACTTTGAATGTTTTTTACCTAACCATTTTTTCAGGCTTTCTAATTCACATATTTCAGAAAACGTCATGTTTATCCATCTCATGTCTACCTACATAATATCAACATACTCGATGGGCTATTTTCAATTCTGGATCTCTATTTATTATGTGAGTTTTTCGATTATTAGTGGCAAATTTTTGTACAGTAGATATCTGAAAAAAAAATTCTTTCTACTATCTTTTTTCAGCTTATCTAATTCACATTTTTCAGAAAAACTATATCATTCTATCCACGTCATGTATACTCAACTTGTATTTTCTTTGATTCTGGGTCTTCAATCAATTATTCTGATATTTATATATTTTTATGTGAGTTTATTTTTACTTGGTAGAAAAATACCCGGCAAATTCTAGTCGAAAAATGAGAGATCTTCATATTTTGACCGATAGTTAGTCAATTTTTGATCGGATATTAAATACTCGCTGGTTTCGATCTAAGTTCAGTCGAATTTTGGTCAGAAATCGGAGCTGCTCGGAAAATATAACCGGAACTTGAGCAACACCCGGTTGGAAGCTAGGGGCTGTCAGCTTCTGATCAGAGGTTTCACAACTTCTTGTCTGACAATTGTCGGCTTTTGCTTATGTTTTGGCCGGAATCTGATAACCTTCAACCAAAATTTGACGGCGACCACCAAGCAAACTTCTTGACAGAATTGCCTAAAATAACATTGAACTGTCATTTTTCAGAACTTCATATCTTCATATTCCCTTCATAGTCACATCATATCAATATATTCAATGGATTATCTTCAATTTTGGATCGTTATTTATCAATGTGAGTTTTCTTTCATGATTGATGTTAGTCGAAAGTGTCATACAGTAGTAACTTTGAAAAATTTAGAAGCTTTTAAACTGGCCATTTTCTCAGCATATATAAATTACATTTTCCAGAAAAACCATAATATTTTATCCACGTCATGTATAGTCAACTCGTATTTTATTCAATTCTGGGTCTTCAATCAATTATTTTGGATTTTTTATGTTTCAATGTGAGTTTATTTTCAGTTAGTAGGGATATACTCGGTTGTCGCCGACAAATTCTGGTCGGAAAATAAGAGATGTTAGCCAACTTTTGATCAGAATATAAGCACCCGCAGTTATTGATTTGAGTTCTGTCGGATTTACGTTAGACGCTGAAGCTGCTTGAATAATATGGCCAAAACTTGTACAACTTTTGGTTTGGAGCATCAAGGCTATCAGCTTCTGATCAGAGGTTTCACAACTTCTCGTCGGAAGATTATCGGCGTTTGCTAGTGTTTTGGCTGAATCTGATACTCTCCGACCAAATGTTGTTGGCAACAACCGAATAAATTTCCTGATAGAACTGCTTGAAATGGCATTGAATCGTCATTTTCAGATCTTCATATCTTCATATTCCCTAAAGTCACGTCATTTCTATTTATATATTCAATGGATTATTTTAAATTTATCAATGTGGGTTTTCTCTAATGATTAGTAGTAACAGAAAGTTTCGTGGATCAATAACTTGAAAAAAGTTTGAAAGCTTTCTACTAACTATTTTTTCAGCTTATCTAAACAATATTTTCCAGAAAACCTTCATTTTTAATCACTCCATATGCATACTCACCTCATGTTTTATTTGATTATTTTGTGGTTACGGATCTCAATGGATTATTTCGAAATTTTTTTATTTATCGACGTGAGTTCATTTTTTATTGGTAAAAATCTTGACAGAATTGCTTGTAACAGTATTAAATTATCTTTTTTTCAGACTATCATAATCATTTCACAGCTACTCAGACTTCCCTGGCTTTGGAGGTCCCTCTCTCTCTCGATTATTTTTGAGTTTTTTTTTCTCTAAAAGTGAGTAAATTGTTGTGAATCCAGCTCCTGAGAGTCCGGTTGATGACCCTGCGCCATCAGAACCTGCTCAAAACTCTTCTCAATCCAATGGGTCTTCCAATTACATCGCCGATACAAATGCTCCGCAACCAGTCGACGAAGTTTTAGATGAAAAATTGGATAGTGAAGCAGACTCCGTGGCAGATGTGAACAAGGAAGAATTCGATGCTTCCGTTCATAACACCGTCCATTTCGATGAAAAGGAATCTGATGCTCCAAGCAGTTCAAAATCGATCCCTGAAGCTCAAACTAACATTGATAACATTGCCGAACAAGTCAAAGATGATGACCAAATGATCGAAGAAAATCGACATGAAGAGGAGGAAGAAGAAGATCTGCTACTGTCCTCTGTGAGCAGCAGGCCACTTGTCAAATCATCTCCAGTAAGCAACGACACAGATGATGAGGAGCCTGACACTCAGGATGCTGTCAACACAGAAAACGTGATGCATCAAGAAGCGGTTCAAAGGAGTGGAGGAGACAAGCATGGGACACTTCCACAAGCGAGTGTACAATGGAAGCTGGCCGGTCGATATATATAATTTTTTCAAAAATTAATTTTACTTAATTTATAAAAATAGAATTGAATTATACATGTTGTCCTTTTTTTTCTCCCGATTTCAGTTGCAATTTTTGCACTGTGCAATACTTTGAATGTTTTTTACTTAACCATTTTTTCAGGCTTTCTAATACAGATTTTTCAGAAAACCGTCATATTTATTCATCTCATATCTACTCACATATTATCTGCGTGTTCAATGGACTATTTTTATTTTGTCAATGTGAGTATTTTCTCATTATTTGTAGCCTCAAAAAGTTTCGTACCGTAGTAACCTTAAAAAATGTGGATGCTTTCAACCTAACCACTCTTCAACATATCTGAATTACAATTTTTAGAAAAACCATATCATTGTATCCATGTCATGTATACTCAACTAATATTTTTTTTCAATTCTGTGTCTTCAATCGATTATTTTGGATTTTTTATGTTTCAATGTGAGTTTATTTTCAGTTAGTAGGGATATACTCGGTTGTCGCCGACAAATTCTGGTTGGAAGTAAGCAGATTCTGACTGGCAGCTAGTCAACTTTCGGTTAGAATTTAAGTACCCGCAGTTTTTGATCTGAGTTCAGTCGGATTTTGATCAGGCGATGGAGCTGCTTGAATGATATGGCCAAAACTTGAGCAACTTCCGGTTGGAAGCTAGGGGCTGTCAGCTTTTGATCAGAGGTTCCACTACTTCTGGTCTGACAATTGTCGGCTTTTGCTTATGTTTTGGCCTGAATCTTTTAGTCTTCGACCGGAATCTGCCGGCGACAACCGAGTAAACTCTATGACAGAACTGCCTGAAATATCATTGAATTGCCTTTTTTTCAGATCTTCATATCTTCATATTTCCCTCTTAGTCACGTCATTTCTATCATATAGTCACGTCATTTCTATTTATATATTCAATGGATTATTTTAATTCATCAATGTGAGTTTTTTCTAATGATTAGTACTGACAGAAAGTTTCGTACAATAGTATACTGAGAAAAAACTTTCTATTAACTATTTTTTCAGCTTATCTGATTCACAATTTTCCAGAAAACCTTCATATTTTATCACTTCACGAATACTCACCTCATTTCTTATTCAAGTTCTCTGTGGTTAAGGATCTCAATGGATTGTTTTGAAATTTTCTTCATTTATCTACGTGAGTTAATTTTTGATTAGTAGTAATCTTGACAGAATTGCCTAGAACAGTATTGAATTATCATTTTTTCAGACTATCATAATCATTTCACAGTTATTCGGACTTCCCTGGTTTTAGAGGTCCCTCTCTCTCGATTATTTTTGAATTTTTTTTCTCTAAAAGTGAGTAATTTTTGGCACAAGTCATTCAATGTAAATAATTGTTTCAGCTCCAGTCTTGCCGTCACCAGCAGCTCTTCAGCCGATTGGTCCGCCACCGCAAAGCCAAAGTTCCGGAGTCTTGAATGGTGTTCCTTCCGGAATCGCATTCACCGCTGCACAACACACAATGAGGGGAATCATGCAAAGCCAGATCAATCTGATTGGGATGGCGATCGGCCAACAAGGTCCAACCGGAAATCTTCTCGGATTCTCTGCTCCAACTTCGTAGCAATTCGGTGGACAAGGTTTGTTTTCTTCTGCATAAAATTAGAGCTTCAGACCGTAACTACTTCATGGAAAGTGAAATTTTATTCTCCCAACTTTCAGGACAAACCCAGCAGTTGTCCGATTGGACTTCAGCACTGCCGAGCCCCCTTCTTGGAAGACAAGGACTTCGCATTCCCCCCACATCACAACAGCCATTAACACGGAATCGGATAAGGAGCCGCTTCTCCGCTGGACAACTCATCACCGGGCATGTCCTTCTGACAGTGCTGGAGGAGGCTTTCATAAGCGCGATCAAAATCCAGTTCAAAGGAGTGGAGGAGACAAGCATGAGACACTTCCACAAGCGAGTGTACAATGGAAGCTGGCCGGTCGAAATATATAATTTTTTTTTAAAATTAATTTTACTTAATTTAATGAAATTGAATTGAATTATTTATTTTGTCCATTTTTTTCTCCTGTTTTCAGTTGCAATTTTTGCACTGTGCAATACTTTGAATGTTTTTTACCTAACCATTTTTTCAGGCTTTCTAATACACATTTTTCAGAAAACCGTCATATTTATTCATCTCATGTCTGCTCGCATATTATCTGCGTGTTCAATGGACTATTTTTAATTTGTCAATGTGAGTTTTTCTCATGATTTGTTGCCTTAGAAAGTTTCGTACAGTAGTAGCCTAAAAAAATGTGGATGACCACTTTTTAGCATATCTAATACACATTTTCCAGAAAAACCGTCATGTTTATTCACGTCATTTCTACTCAACTTGTATTTTATTCAATTCTGGGACTTCAATCGATTTTTTCGAACTTCTTATTGTTTGATGTGAGTTTATTTTCAAATATTAGAAATATGCTCAATTGTCACCGGCAATTCCTGGTCGGAAGTGAGCAGTTTATGACCGAGAGCTATTCAACTTTTGGTCAGAATTTGAGTACCCGCAGTTTTTGATTAGACGGATTTTGTTCAGTTTGTGGGGTCAGAAGCTACGGTCTGTCAGCTTCTGATCAGAGGTTTCACAACTTCTCGTCGGACTATTGTCAGCTTTTGCTAGTGTTTTTGCCTGAATCTGATAACTTTTGACTAGAAGTTGCCGGCAAAAACCAAATAATTTCCTTGACAAAACTGCCTAAAATAGCATTGAACTGGCATTTTTCAGATCTTCATATCTTCATATTCCTACCATAGTCGCATCATATATTTATATTCAATGGATTATTTTCAATTTCTTAATGTGAGTTTTTTAATGATCAGCTTATCTGATTAAAATTTTTCAGAAAACTTTCATATTTTATCACTTCACGCATAATCACCTTATTTCTTATTCAAGTTCTCTGTGGTTAAGGATCTCAATGGATTATTTTGAAATTTTTTTATTTATCGACGTGAGTTTTTGTTTTTGACTAGTAGAAATCTTGACAGAATTGCCTAGAACAATATTGCATTATCATTTTTCAAACTATCATACTCATTTCACAGTTACTCAGACTTCCCTGGATTGGAGGTCCCTCCCTCTCGATTATTTTTGAATTTTTTCTCAATCTTGTGCACGCCGTCGAACTTCAGCTGCCAACAATGCACAATATTGGGTCCTCACCGGATGTCGTGGCAAGAACGCAGGCGAATTTCAATTTCGGTGAGTTATATGTTCAAATGGGGAACGACCATTGCAACGTAATAGGACACCCATGACCAAAATTTTGATAAGACTGGGCAATTGAGCCAACCGGCTAGTTTTAGCAAAAACTGAAAGGAAATGGTTTTATTCTCAAATTTGCATTTTATACAGGGTGGCGCACAATTACCCGTACTCGACTTTACTAGTATGTGGCGGCCGGAACATTTTTTTTCCTGGCTAGAAAAGCTTATAAATATGTTCAAACACTCAAGTTTAAGTGATTCATCAATAATTAGGTCCATTGGTTCAGTTTGAGCTTTGTTATAGAACGCGCAGTTTGGAAGCATTTTCCGTTTTTAAGGGCGCGTGCCAAAGCGAATTGCAATACTGGGGTAAATTGGCGGCCAGGGAGAAAACGAGAGGAACATATGACCTGGTACTAATTAAAACCTTTTCGTGGCATATCAGAGTAATTCAAAAAAAATTTTCTAAATGTTCTGAGATCTTACCCCATAGTTAGAGTTGATTCTGTCAGTACGGGTAATTGTGCGCCACCCTGTAGAGCGCTGCGAGAGTAATTTCGAAGTGCTCAAATAATAGAAGCTATTTGAAAAAATAATTGTTCCAGCTCCAGCCTGCTCACTACCCAGCACACCACAACATCCACCAACACGGAATCGGATGAAGAGCTCAAGACTACTAGAATGATGCTGGATGCAGTCAGAGGACAACTGGGCACGGCCATCCAAGTGATACTCGTTCCTCATCCGCTCATCCAAAAGAATCACTGTCTTCAAAACGATTCGAGAGACCTTTGCCAAGACATGGAGGATCTTGTTCGGGAAAACCATCTTCTCGAGCAAGACCACTTTCACTCGCTCGCCAATTACCAAGATCTTATAAAGTCAATGGAAGAAGACCGTATACTTCTTGTTGAAGAGCGAACGAATCTCCTTGCTGGTCAAAGCTACTCGAGAACACCAGTTCGAACAAGACTGTGAGAAGTTGTCTGTGGACCAAGGAAAACTTTAAGCAGGCCAGAATAAACTTGCCGCTTCTTGATAATTTTATTTCATTGAATAAAATAGGATTGAATTATACATTTTGTACTTTTCTTTATTCCCTGATTACAGTTGCAATTCTTGCACTGTGAAATATTTTGATAGCATTTTACTTCATTATTTCAGCTTTTCTAATACCTTTTTTTCAGAAAACCGTCATGCTTACCCGCCTCATGTTTACTCACATTATATGTACATATTCAATGGGTTATTTTCAATTTCGGATCTTTAGTTATCAATGCGAGTTTTGTCATAAATAGTAGCAATAGAAAATTTCAAAAAGTAGGTAATTAAAATTTTTTCTCTTTTTTTTACTCAACCACTTCCCAGCATATCTAATTCACATTTTTCAGAAAAATCATAGTTTTCTACCCACTTCATGCATACATAAACTCGTATTTCATTCCATTTTGAGTCTTCAATCTATTATTCCAAATTTTAAAGTATTCAATGTGAGTATATTTCCAATAAGTAGGAAAATACGATACTTTGCAATTATTTCACGTTATCATTATATTATTCCAGCTTTCCCAATACAAACTTTTAAGAAAACCCTCTGTTTTTTTCAGGCCAAACCTACAATGGAAATATTCCCATGTTCATCTCCTACTCTCTTCATATTTCAATCCCCATCTTCGTTCTGATCCTTTGGCTTTATGGGTCTACCCTCATCTTGATTATTCTGAAGTTTTTCAAAGTGAGTGTTTTTTTCCAAATTTTATGTAGATATCATAGGAAGTTTTTAAGAAAAAATTGTAGGATTTATCCGAACTCTAATTTTTTCCAGATTGATTTACCCCTGAAAATCTAACGACGTTTCAATAAGTGGATCTACAACGGAAACTGGCCTGTTGGCGAAGTGGTGCACTTCGACAAGGAATTCAAGATCTATGAGTCTGCAAATGCAAATGAGACGGTGAGTTATGGCTATACAGGAAACGTTGAGAAAGTATGAAAGTCTCGGAGGGGTCAGAGAAAGAGAGAGCGTCAAACGGGTGCCTCCAAGCTCATTTGTTTGGCCCAGTCTGATGGGAGCGTGCTTGAATCTAAGACTGATTTCGCGGATAGTTTATCCCCGTATTAGACCTAGGCAAGTAGGTTTTCTCGGGGGAGTCATGCCCTGGGCTCACCGTGAGGTGTCGCGTTGTGAAGTATCGAGGTCATAGAAGGCTGGAGTACCGAACGAGACGGTGTTCTAACTTCCGGGGTAGATCTCAACGGACATCTCTGACCTGTTGGGAACTCCTCGCGTGGTGATGACCCTAAAAAATTTTTCGGGGAAAAATTTTTCCTCTTTTCAAATCGAAAAGTTTTTCGTCTTTTTATTTCAAAAAATTCAATCAACTAATATAAACCTTAAGATTTCCAATGTGAGTTTATTTTCAATTAGTAGGAAAATACGTTATTTTGCAATCATTTCACGTTATCACTAGGTTATTCCAGCTTTTCCAATACACACTTTTCAGAAAACACTCCGTTTTTTTCAGTTCAAACCAGCAATGTACATATTTCCATGTTCAACTAATATTCCCTTCATATTATAATCCCCATCTTCATCCTGATCCTTTGGCTTTATGGGTTTACCCTCTTTTGATTTTTCTGAATTTTTTAAACGTGAGTGTTTTTTTCCAAATTTTTTGCAGATATCATAGAAATTTTTCGAGAAAAACAGGATTTATCCGAACTCTAATTTTTTTTCAGATTGATTTACCCCTGGAATTTGAACAACGACTTGAAAGAATGTTTCAAAAACTGTCCCAACAAGTGAGTTCATTTTGAGAGTTTTCCACTGTTTTGGAGGGTTTTTGTGGTAAAATAGAGGGCTATCACATCGAAAACTAAATTTATTTTTCAATAGAAATTTTGTGTAATTATACTGCAATTTTGAAACTAATCTGCATGAAATTGAAGCATTTCAGCGTAATTGCTTTATTGAAATCAATATTTTATAGTTCCAGCTTTTATACCGTGTCACCATTCAACGCCCCGACCGATTCCTTCACAGCTACATCGAAACGGAATTAATTGTTGAGAAGAAACCTTCAAATTTCGTCAACCTGGTGAATCTGGAACAAGTGAGCAGCAACAACTTCTCAGTGCTCCGAACAGTCCCAGGAGTCTTCGGTGGAAACGAAAGAATTGAAATTGAAGTGAGTACCCAGTACCGGGAAGGTCTCCTATTTGAAACTGGAAATTTCAGGGTGAATTCAACAAGACCAGGGAGTCTGCGGCCATCACCACCAAAATCACCAATTACTCTTGCAAAGCGATCAAAGGAATCTCATTTGAGATCACCAAGAACCAAAACTTCCACTCCCACGTCTTCAGGAAGATGGATGTGCTGAATGGAAGAGTCAAGGTTGTTTTGAGGTGGATACACCCCAGGGAGCCGAGATGGAGAAAACCTATGAGATGCAATTTTTGTGGGAAAGATTGAGGAAGCGGAGAAGGCTACAGAGAACCAGATGCCAGGAACTAGTGGAGGAATATTGGCACAAGTTGTTGAGGAAGTACAGACACCAGATCTTCCAACCTATGATGAAGACGAGGATGGAGGAAGAACTTCCGAGCTATGATGAGGCGATTGAAAAGCAGGACAATCAGCGGGAAAGCAATATAATACATTTTATTCAATTATTTTCATTCATTTCGCATAATAAACTTAATTTGGTTATAACAACTTTTTTTTCTATTTTTTAAAATTTCAGCTGCAATTTCATTGCTCTGTGAAATATCTTGAACCTGTTCACACTTGAACTTTTTATACCTTGTCTAATCTGTTTTTTCAGGTTAAGCCTACAATGTACATATTCCCATGTTCAATTTATATTCTCTTCATATTTTAATCTCCATCTTCATCCTGACCCTTTGGCTTGATGGGTCTACCCTTTATAGGTCATCATTTGATTTTTCTGAATTTTTTTAACGTGAGTTTTTCTTTCAAATCTTTCGTAGATATCGAAGAAATTTTTCAAAAAAAAATTGTAGGCTTTATCCGAACTCTAATTTTTTCCAGATTGATTTACCCCTGAAAATTGAACAAAAATGTCTATGAAGATTTCAAAGATGTTCCAACAAGTGAGTTTCTTCGATTTTTTTTCATTTTACTCGGTTGTTGGGGTGGTGAGATAGAAAAGCTGCCACTTGGTAGAAATGGGAAGCAAGAAGCCGCAAAAAACCAATTAAAAAAATGAGAAGGACGTCAGTTTTAAGACACGCTCTCTGTAAGACACGCTCTCTGGGAAACTCGACCATATCGTTGTACAATAATTTCAAACTTGACCAAATGTTCTGATATTTTTTGTAGGTAGTACCACAACTTTACTTAAACTTGTCACACATATTTTGTTAGGCCCCGCCCCCTTTGGTATGACGAAACGATAACAAGGGCCCAAAAAACTAACTTTTTTCTCTGAAGAGGTAGAGACCAAATCTTCTTAGAAATGAGTTGCTAGTACCATTAGAAGCTTTTTTCGTGTTCTGAGCGAAATTCTATCTCTACGTCTTCAGGGTCAAAAATTCGATTTTCCGGAAAAAATCATGATTTTTTTCAAAAAATGGGCGTTTTCTTGCGGGGGTCCAAACAAAGCCAAGGTTTTTTCATCGGCATCTTATTCTACGTCGAATTTGGGGTCGGACCCCCATTGTCTGACATCCCATCGCTTGGACCCCATGGGCGAAAAATATGCCTGAAGTTCAAGTAGGGTCTGAAAATCCATGTATACCTATACATGGAAAAACGTTCGATCTCCCGGAACTCGATTATATTGATATGGTAGACAGTACTAGTTACCAATAAAACGTTCCCAAAGTATTACCCCCACTCTTGCGCAATGAGCTCTGTGGGACCACTTTGAAAAATCATACACCACGAAAACTTTGATCGACCCTAACCTGGTCCATTTTCAACCGATTTGGCTGATCTTTTGTTTGTTTGAAAGCTATTGATTTGGAGCACAAAAAAGCTCACTGGAGCGTGTTGGCATCCTGTTCAAGAATATTGAAGAAAATTGAAAGGAATAGGGATTGATTTCATTTTTCATTCACTTGAAATTCCCGATAACTAAGTCAGCTCTTCCACATATAATATGTCGTGCGTGAACTCTCAGGTTTTGTGGCCTTTAGAACACCGGGTGAAGACGAAAAAGTTTTGTAGTGATATTTCAGAAAGTTCTTTGGTCGCGAGTCTGTAGGATGAGGGCGTTTAGTGTAGCTCTTATCGGGATGTCGAATCACAGTGTCGAAGCTGCTCTAATAGATCGAAACTCACAGGTATTCTGTCAACATAACTGATATAGCTTATTTTTCTAGATACACGGAAGTGATGTCTCCTCATTTGCTACAATATGTGATCAAGTGATGATACGAGTCCGAGAGCAGGTGAGAGTTCGACAAGTCTCATATGGGAATAGCGATGC